>JAPFFF010000261.1:0-28616 GCA_039105265.1 Tritrichomonas musculus | reverse complement strand
CAAAAGTGTTTGAGATTTGTGTTTTATTTAACTCTGTTCACTTGTGAGAAACGTTTGAATAAGAATAATTGATATTGCGATTTAATCTTTATTGATTTTACTTAATTTCGAAATCGTTTTTAATTATCTTACAAAAGTGTTTGAGATTTGTGTTTTATTTAACTCTGTTCATTTGTGAGAAATGTTAGAATAAGAATAACTGAGATTAAGCTTTAATTTTTACTGATTTTACTTAATTTCGAAATCGTTTTTAATTATCTTACAAAAGTGTTTGAGATTTGTGTTTTATTTAACTCTGTTCATTTGTGAGAAACGTTTGAATAAGAATAACTGAGATTAAGCTTTAATTTTTACTGATTTTAATTAATTTCGAAATCGTTTATAATTATCTTACAAAAGTGTTTGAGATTTGTGTTTTATTTAACTCTGTTCACTTGTGAGAAACGTTTGAATAGGAATAATTGATATTGCGATTTAATTTTTACTGATTTTACTTAATTTCGAAATCGTTTTTAATTATCTTACAAAAGTGTTTGAGATTTATGTTTTATTTAACTCTGTTCACTTGTGAGAAACGTTTGAATAAGAATAATTGATATTGCGATTTAATCTTTATTGATTTTACTTAATTTCGAAATCGTTTTTAATTATCTTACAAAAGTGTTTGAGATTTGTGTTTTATTTAACTCTGTTCACTTGTGAGAAACGTTTGAATAAGAATAATTGATATTGCGATTTAATCTTTATTGATTTTACTTAATTTCGAAATCGTTTTTAATTATCTTACAAAAGTGTTTGAGATTTGTGTTTTATTTAACTCTGTTCACTTGTGAGAAACGTTTGAATAGGAATAATTGAGATTAAGCTTTAATTTTTACTGATTTTACTTAATTTCGAAATCGTTTATAATTATCTTACAAAAGTGTTTGAGATTTGTGTTTTATTTAACTCTGTTCACTTGTGAGAAACGTTTGAATAAGAATAATTGAGATTAAGCTTTAATTTTTACTGATTTTACTTAATTTCGAAATCGTTTATAATTATCTTACAAAAGTGTTTGAGATTTGTGTTTTATTTAACTCTGTTCACTTGTGAGAAACGTTTGAATAAGAATAATTGAGATTAAGCTTTAATTTTTACTGATTTTACTTAATTTCGAAATCGTTTTTAATTATCTTACAAAAGTGTTTGAGATTTGTGTTTTATTTAACTCTGTTCACTTGTGAGAAACGTTTGAATAAGAATAATTGATATTGCGATTTAATTTTTACTGATTTTACTTAATTTCGAAATCGTTTTTAATTATCTTACAAAAGTGTTTGAGATTTGTGTTTTATTTAACTCTGTTCACTTGTGAGAAACGTTTGAATAAGAATAATTGAGATTAAGCTTTAATTTTTACTGATTTTACTTAATTTCGAAATCGTTTATAATTATCTTACAAAAGTGTTTGAGATTTGTGTTTTATTTAACTCTGTTCACTTGTGAGAAACGTTTGAATAAGAATAATTGATATTGCGATTTAATCTTTATTGATTTTACTTAATTTCGAAATCGTTTTTAATTATCTTACAAAAGTGTTTGAGATTTGTGTTTTATTTAACTCTGTTCACTTGTGAGAAACGTTTGAATAGGAATAATTGAGATTAAGCTTTAATTTTTACTGATTTTACTTAATTTCGAAATCGTTTATAATTATCTTACAAAAGTGTTTGAGATTTGTGTTTTATTTAACTCTGTTCACTTGTGAGAAACGTTTGAATAGGAATAATTGATATTGCGATTTAATCTTTATTGATTTTACTTAATTTCGAAATCGTTTATAATTATCTTACAAAAGTGTTTGAGATTTGTGTTTTATTTAACTCTGTTCACTTGTGAGAAACGTTTGAATAGGAATAATTGAGATTAAGCTTTAATTTTTACTGATTTTACTTAATTTCGAAATCGTTTATAATTATCTTACAAAAGTGTTTGAGATTTGTGTTTTATTTAACTCTGTTCACTTGTGAGAAACGTTTGAATAGGAATAATTGATATTGCGATTTAATTTTTACTGATTTTACTTAATTTCGAAATCGTTTTTAATTATCTTACAAAAGTGTTTGAGATTTGTGTTTTATTTAACTCTGTTCACTTGTGAGAAACGTTTGAATAAGAATAATTGATATTGCGATTTAATCTTTATTGATTTTACTTAATTTCGAAATCGTTTTTAATTATCTTACAAAAGTGTTTGAGATTTGTGTTTTATTTAACTCTGTTCATTTGTGAGAAATGTTAGATTAAGAATAATTGAGATTAAGCTTTAATTTTTACTGATTTTACTTAATTTCGAAATCGTTTTTAATTATCTTACAAAAGTGTTTGAGATTTGTGTTTTATTTAACTCTGTTCACTTGTGAGAAACGTTTGAATAGGAATAATTGAGATTAAGCTTTAATTTTTACTGATTTTACTTAATTTCGAAATCGTTTTTAATTATCTTACAAAAGTGTTTGAGATTTGTGTTTTATTTAACTCTGTTCACTTGTGAGAAACGTTTGAATAGGAATAATTGAGATTAAGCTTTAATTTTTACTGATTTTACTTAATTTCGAAATCGTTTATAATTATCTTACAAAAGTGTTTGAGATTTGTGTTTTATTTAACTCTGTTCATTTGTGAGAAACGTTTGAATAAGAATAACTGAGATTAAGCTTTAATTTTTACTGATTTTACTTAATTTCGAAATCGTTTATAATTATCTTACAAAAGTGTTTGAGATTTGTGTTTTATTTAACTCTGTTCATTTGTGAGAAACGTTTGAATAAGAATAACTGAGATTAAGCTTTAATTTTTACTGATTTTACTTAATTTCGAAATCTTTTTCATTTATCTTACAAAAGTGTTTGAGATTTGTGTTTTATTTAACTCTGTTCACTTGTGAGAAACGTTTGAATAAGAATAATTGATATTGCGATTTAATTTTTACTGATTTTACTTAATTTCGAAATCGTTTTTAATTATCTTACAAAAGTGTTTGAGATTTGTGTTTTATTTAACTCTGTTCACTTGTGTGAAATGTTAGATTAAGAATAACTGAGATTAAGCTTTAATTTTTACTGATTTTACTTAATTTCGAAATCGTTTTTAATTATCTTACAAAAGTGTTTGAGATTTGTGTTTTATTTAACTCTGTTCACTTGTGAGAAACGTTTGAATAGGAATAATTGAGATTAAGCTTTAATTTTTACTGATTTTACTTAATTTCGAAATCGTTTATAATTATCTTACAAAAGTGTTTGAGATTTGTGTTTTATTTAACTCTGTTCACTTGTGAGAAACGTTTGAATAGGAATAATTGAGATTAAGCTTTAATTTTTACTGATTTTACTTAATTTCGAAATCGTTTATAATTATCTTACAAAAGTGTTTGAGATTTGTGTTTTATTTAACTCTGTTCACTTGTGAGAAACGTTTGAATAGGAATAATTGAGATTAAGCTTTAATTTTTACTGATTTTACTTAATTTCGAAATCGTTTATAATTATCTTACAAAAGTGTTTGAGATTTATGTTTTATTTAACTCTGTTCACTTGTGAGAAACGTTTGAATAAGAATAATTGATATTGCGATTTAATCTTTATTGATTTTACTTAATTTCGAAATCGTTTATAATTATCTTACAAAAGTGTTTGAGATTTGTGTTTTATTTAACTCTGTTCACTTGTGAGAAACGTTTGAATAGGAATAATTGAGATTAAGCTTTAATTTTTACTGATTTTACTTAATTTCGAAATCGTTTTTAATTATCTTACAAAAGTGTTTGAGATTTGTGTTTTATTTAACTCTGTTCACTTGTGAGAAACGTTTGAATAGGAATAATTGATATTGCGATTTAATTTTTACTGATTTTACTTAATTTCGAAATCGTTTTTAATTATCTTACAAAAGTGTTTGAGATTTGTGTTTTATTTAACTCTGTTCACTTGTGAGAAACGTTTGAATAAGAATAATTGATATTGCGATTTAATCTTTATTGATTTTACTTAATTTCGAAATCGTTTTTAATTATCTTACAAAAGTGTTTGAGATTTGTGTTTTATTTAACTCTGTTCACTTGTGAGAAACGTTTGAATAAGAATAATTGATATTGCGCTTTAATCTTTATTGATTTTACTTAATTTCGAAATCGTTTATAATTATCTTACAAAAGTGTTTGAGATTTGTGTTTTATTTAACTCTGTTCATTTGTGAGAAACGTTTGAATAAGAATAACTGAGATTAAGCTTTAATTTTTACTGATTTTACTTAATTTCGAAATCGTTTATAATTATCTTACAAAAGTGTTTGAGATTTGTGTTTTATTTAACTCTGTTCATTTGTGAGAAACGTTTGAATAAGAATAACTGAGATTAAGCTTTAATTTTTATTGATTTTACTTAATTTCGAAATCGTTTTTAATTATCTTACAAAAGTGTTTGAGATTTGTGTTTTATTTAACTCTGTTCACTTGTGAGAAACGTTTGAATAAGAATAACTGAGATTAAGCTTTAATTTTTATTGATTTTACTTAATTTCGAAATCGTTTTTAATTATCTTACAAAAGTGTTTGAGATTTGTGTTTTATTTAACTCTGTTCATTTGTGAGAAACGTTTGAATAAGAATAACTGAGATTAAGCTTTAATTTTTATTGATTTTACTTAATTTCGAAATCGTTTTTAATTATCTTACAAAAGTGTTTGAGATTTGTGTTTTATTTAACTCTGTTCATTTGTGAGAAACGTTTGAATAAGAATAACTGAGATTAAGCTTTAATTTTTATTGATTTTACTTAATTTCGAAATCGTTTATAATTATCTTACAAAAGTGTTTGAGATTTGTGTTTTATTTAACTCTGTTCATTTGTGAGAAACGTTTGAATAAGAATAACTGAGATTAAGCTTTAATTTTTACTGATTTTACTTAATTTCGAAATCGTTTATAATTATCTTACAAAAGTGTTTGAGATTTGTGTTTTATTTAACTCTGTTCACTTGTGAGAAACGTTTGAATAAGAATAATTGATATTGCGATTTAATCTTTATTGATTTTACTTAATTTCGAAATCGTTTTTAATTATCTTACAAAAGTGTTTGAGATTTGTGTTTTATTTAACTCTGTTCACTTGTGAGAAACGTTTGAATAAGAATAACTGAGATTAAGCTTTAATTTTTACTGATTTTACTTAATTTCGAAATCGTTTTTAATTATCTTACAAAAGTGTTTGAGATTTGTGTTTTATTTAACTCTGTTCATTTGTGAGAAACGTTTGAATAAGAATAACTGAGATTAAGCTTTAATTTTTATTGATTTTACTTAATTTCGAAATCGTTTTTAATTATCTTACAAAAGTGTTTGAGATTTGTGTTTTATTTAACTCTGTTCATTTGTGAGAAACGTTTGAATAAGAATAACTGAGATTAAGCTTTAATTTTTATTGATTTTACTTAATTTCGAAATCGTTTATAATTATCTTACAAAAGTGTTTGAGATTTGTGTTTTATTTAACTCTGTTCATTTGTGAGAAACGTTTGAATAAGAATAATTGATATTGCGCTTTAATCTTTACTAATTTTACTTAATTTCGAAATCGTTTTTAATTATCTTACAAAAGTGTTTGAGATTTGTGTTTTATTTAACTCTGTTCATTTGTGAGAAACGTTTGAATAAGAATAACTGAGATTAAGCTTTAATTTTTATTGATTTTACTTAATTTCGAAATCGTTTTCAATTATCTTACAAAAGTGTTTGAGATTTGTGTTTTATTTAACTCTGTTCACTTGTGAGAAACGTTTGAATAAGAATAACTGAGATTAAGCTTTAATTTTTATTGATTTTACTTAATTTCGAAATCGTTTTCAATTATCTTACAAAAGTGTTTGAGATTTGTGTTTTATTTAACTCTGTTCATTTGTGAGAAACGTTTGAATAAGAATAACTGAGATTAAGCTTTAATTTTTACTGATTTTACTTAATTTCGAAATCGTTTTTAATTATCTTACAAAAGTGTTTGAGATTTGTGTTTTATTTAACTCTGTTCATTTGTGAGAAACGTTTGAATAAGAATAACTGAGATTAAGCTTTAATTTTTATTGATTTTACTTAATTTCGAAATCGTTTATAATTATCTTACAAAAGTGTTTGAGATTTGTGTTTTATTTAACTCTGTTCATTTGTGAGAAACGTTTGAATAAGAATAACTGAGATTAAGCTTTAATTTTTACTGATTTTACTTAATTTCGAAATCGTTTTTAATTATCTTACAAAAGTGTTTGAGATTTGTGTTTTATTTAACTCTGTTCATTTGTGAGAAACGTTTGAATAAGAATAACTGAGATTAAGCTTTAATTTTTACTGATTTTACTTAATTTCGAAATCGTTTTTAATTATCTTACAAAAGTGTTTGAGATTTGTGTTTTATTTAACTCTGTTCACTTGTGAGAAACGTTTGAATAGGAATAATTGAGATTAAGCTTTAATTTTTACTGATTTTACTTAATTTCGAAATCGTTTATAATTATCTTACAAAAGTGTTTGAGATTTGTGTTTTATTTAACTCTGTTCACTTGTGAGAAACGTTTGAATAAGAATAATTGAGATTAAGCTTTAATTTTTACTGATTTTACTTAATTTCGAAATCGTTTATAATTATCTTACAAAAGTGTTTGAGATTTATGTTTTATTTAACTCTGTTCACTTGTGAGAAACGTTTGAATAAGAATAATTGATATTGCGATTTAATCTTTATTGATTTTACTTAATTTCGAAATCGTTTTTAATTATCTTACAAAAGTGTTTGAGATTTGTGTTTTATTTAACTCTGTTCACTTGTGAGAAACGTTTGAATAGGAATAATTGAGATTAAGCTTTAATTTTTACTGATTTTACTTAATTTCGAAATCGTTTATAATTATCTTACAAAAGTGTTTGAGATTTATGTTTTATTTAACTCTGTTCACTTGTGAGAAACGTTTGAATAAGAATAATTGATATTGCGATTTAATCTTTATTGATTTTACTTAATTTCGAAATCGTTTATAATTATCTTACAAAAGTGTTTGAGATTTGTGTTTTATTTAACTCTGTTCACTTGTGAGAAACGTTTGAATAGGAATAATTGAGATTAAGCTTTAATTTTTACTGATTTTACTTAATTTCGAAATCGTTTATAATTATCTTACAAAAGTGTTTGAGATTTGTGTTTTATTTAACTCTGTTCACTTGTGAGAAACGTTTGAATAGGAATAATTGATATTGCGATTTAATTTTTACTGATTTTACTTAATTTCGAAATCGTTTTTAATTATCTTACAAAAGTGTTTGAGATTTGTGTTTTATTTAACTCTGTTCACTTGTGAGAAACGTTTGAATAAGAATAATTGATATTGCGATTTAATCTTTATTGATTTTACTTAATTTCGAAATCGTTTTTAATTATCTTACAAAAGTGTTTGAGATTTGTGTTTTATTTAACTCTGTTCATTTGTGAGAAATGTTAGATTAAGAATAATTGAGATTAAGCTTTAATTTTTACTGATTTTACTTAATTTCGAAATCGTTTTTAATTATCTTACAAAAGTGTTTGAGATTTGTGTTTTATTTAACTCTGTTCACTTGTGAGAAACGTTTGAATAGGAATAATTGAGATTAAGCTTTAATTTTTACTGATTTTACTTAATTTCGAAATCGTTTATAATTATCTTACAAAAGTGTTTGAGATTTGTGTTTTATTTAACTCTGTTCACTTGTGAGAAACGTTTGAATAGGAATAATTGAGATTAAGCTTTAATTTTTACTGATTTTACTTAATTTCGAAATCGTTTATAATTATCTTACAAAAGTGTTTGAGATTTGTGTTTTATTTAACTCTGTTCACTTGTGAGAAACGTTTGAATAAGAATAATTGAGATTAAGCTTTAATTTTTACTGATTTTACTTAATTTCGAAATCGTTTATAATTATCTTACAAAAGTGTTTGAGATTTGTGTTTTATTTAACTCTGTTCACTTGTGAGAAACGTTTGAATAGGAATAATTGAGATTAAGCTTTAATTTTTACTGATTTTACTTAATTTCGAAATCGTTTATAATTATCTTACAAAAGTGTTTGAGATTTATGTTTTATTTAACTCTGTTCATTTGTGAGAAACGTTTGAATAAGAATAACTGAGATTAAGCTTTAATTTTTACTGATTTTACTTAATTTCGAAATCGTTTATAATTATCTTACAAAAGTGTTTGAGATTTGTGTTTTATTTAACTCTGTTCATTTGTGAGAAACGTTTGAATAAGAATAATTGAGATTAAGCTTTAATTTTTACTGATTTTACTTAATTTCGAAATCGTTTATAATTATCTTACAAAAGTGTTTGAGATTTATGTTTTATTTAACTCTGTTCACTTGTGAGAAACGTTTGAATAGGAATAATTGAGATTAAGCTTTAATTTTTACTGATTTTACTTAATTTCGAAATCGTTTATAATTATCTTACAAAAGTGTTTGAGATTTGTGTTTTATTTAACTCTGTTCACTTGTGAGAAACGTTTGAATAGGAATAATTGAGATTAAGCTTTAATTTTTACTGATTTTACTTAATTTCGAAATCGTTTATAATTATCTTACAAAAGTGTTTGAGATTTGTGTTTTATTTAACTCTGTTCACTTGTGAGAAACGTTTGAATAGGAATAATTGAGATTAAGCTTTAATTTTTACTGATTTTACTTAATTTCGAAATCGTTTATAATTATCTTACAAAAGTGTTTGAGATTTGTGTTTTATTTAACTCTGTTCACTTGTGAGAAACGTTTGAATAGGAATAATTGAGATTAAGCTTTAATTTTTACTGATTTTACTTAATTTCGAAATCGTTTATAATTATCTTACAAAAGTGTTTGAGATTTATGTTTTATTTAACTCTGTTCACTTGTGAGAAACGTTTGAATAAGAATAATTGATATTGCGATTTAATCTTTATTGATTTTACTTAATTTCGAAATCGTTTATAATTATCTTACAAAAGTGTTTGAGATTTGTGTTTTATTTAACTCTGTTCACTTGTGAGAAACGTTTGAATAGGAATAATTGAGATTAAGCTTTAATTTTTACTGATTTTACTTAATTTCGAAATCGTTTATAATTATCTTACAAAAGTGTTTGAGATTTGTGTTTTATTTAACTCTGTTCACTTGTGAGAAACGTTTGAATAGGAATAATTGAGATTAAGCTTTAATTTTTACTGATTTTACTTAATTTCGAAATCGTTTATAATTATCTTACAAAAGTGTTTGAGATTTATGTTTTATTTAACTCTGTTCACTTGTGAGAAACGTTTGAATAAGAATAATTGATATTGCGATTTAATCTTTATTGATTTTACTTAATTTCGAAATCGTTTATAATTATCTTACAAAAGTGTTTGAGATTTGTGTTTTATTTAACTCTGTTCACTTGTGAGAAACGTTTGAATAGGAATAATTGAGATTAAGCTTTAATTTTTACTGATTTTACTTAATTTCGAAATCGTTTTTAATTATCTTACAAAAGTGTTTGAGATTTGTGTTTTATTTAACTCTGTTCACTTGTGAGAAACGTTTGAATAGGAATAATTGAGATTAAGCTTTAATTTTTACTGATTTTACTTAATTTCGAAATCGTTTATAATTATCTTACAAAAGTGTTTGAGATTTGTGTTTTATTTAACTCTGTTCACTTGTGAGAAACGTTTGAATAGGAATAATTGAGATTAAGCTTTAATTTTTACTGATTTTACTTAATTTCGAAATCGTTTATAATTATCTTACAAAAGTGTTTGAGATTTGTGTTTTATTTAACTCTGTTCACTTGTGAGAAACGTTTGAATAGGAATAATTGAGATTAAGCTTTAATTTTTACTGATTTTACTTAATTTCGAAATCGTTTATAATTATCTTACAAAAGTGTTTGAGATTTGTGTTTTATTTAACTCTGTTCACTTGTGAGAAACGTTTGAATAGGAATAATTGATATTGCGATTTAATTTTTACTGATTTTACTTAATTTCGAAATCGTTTTTAATTATCTTACAAAAGTGTTTGAGATTTGTGTTTTATTTAACTCTGTTCACTTGTGAGAAACGTTTGAATAAGAATAATTGATATTGCGATTTAATCTTTATTGATTTTACTTAATTTCGAAATCGTTTTTAATTATCTTACAAAAGTGTTTGAGATTTGTGTTTTATTTAACTCTGTTCACTTGTGAGAAACGTTTGAATAAGAATAATTGATATTGCGATTTAATCTTTATTGATTTTACTTAATTTCGAAATCGTTTTTAATTATCTTACAAAAGTGTTTGAGATTTGTGTTTTATTTAACTCTGTTCACTTGTGAGAAACGTTTGAATAAGAATAATTGATATTGCGATTTAATCTTTATTGATTTTACTTAATTTCGAAATCGTTTTTAATTATCTTACAAAAGTGTTTGAGATTTGTGTTTTATTTAACTCTGTTCACTTGTGAGAAACGTTTGAATAAGAATAACTGAGATTAAGCTTTAATTTTTACTGATTTTACTTAATTTCGAAATCGTTTTTAATTATCTTACAAAAGTGTTTGAGATTTGTGTTTTATTTAACTCTGTTCATTTGTGAGAAACGTTTGAATAAGAATAACTGAGATTAAGCTTTAATTTTTATTGATTTTACTTAATTTCGAAATCGTTTATAATTATCTTACAAAAGTGTTTGAGATTTGTGTTTTATTTAACTCTGTTCACTTGTGAGAAACGTTTGAATAAGAATAATTGAGATTAAGCTTTAATTTTTACTGATTTTACTTAATTTCGAAATCGTTTATAATTATCTTACAAAAGTGTTTGAGATTTATGTTTTATTTAACTCTGTTCACTTGTGAGAAACGTTTGAATAAGAATAATTGATATTGCGATTTAATCTTTATTGATTTTACTTAATTTCGAAATCGTTTTTAATTATCTTACAAAAGTGTTTGAGATTTGTGTTTTATTTAACTCTGTTCACTTGTGAGAAACGTTTGAATAGGAATAATTGAGATTAAGCTTTAATTTTTACTGATTTTACTTAATTTCGAAATCGTTTATAATTATCTTACAAAAGTGTTTGAGATTTATGTTTTATTTAACTCTGTTCACTTGTGAGAAACGTTTGAATAAGAATAATTGATATTGCGATTTAATCTTTATTGATTTTACTTAATTTCGAAATCGTTTATAATTATCTTACAAAAGTGTTTGAGATTTGTGTTTTATTTAACTCTGTTCACTTGTGAGAAACGTTTGAATAGGAATAATTGAGATTAAGCTTTAATTTTTACTGATTTTACTTAATTTCGAAATCGTTTATAATTATCTTACAAAAGTGTTTGAGATTTGTGTTTTATTTAACTCTGTTCACTTGTGAGAAACGTTTGAATAGGAATAATTGATATTGCGATTTAATCTTTATTGATTTTACTTAATTTCGAAATCGTTTTTAATTATCTTACAAAAGTGTTTGAGATTTGTGTTTTATTTAACTCTGTTCACTTGTGAGAAACGTTTGAATAAGAATAATTGATATTGCGATTTAATCTTTATTGATTTTACTTAATTTCGAAATCGTTTTTAATTATCTTACAAAAGTGTTTGAGATTTGTGTTTTATTTAACTCTGTTCACTTGTGAGAAACGTTTGAATAAGAATAATTGATATTGCGATTTAATCTTTATTGATTTTACTTAATTTCGAAATCGTTTTTAATTATCTTACAAAAGTGTTTGAGATTTGTGTTTTATTTAACTCTGTTCACTTGTGAGAAACGTTTGAATAAGAATAATTGATATTGCGATTTAATCTTTATTGATTTTACTTAATTTCGAAATCGTTTTTAATTATCTTACAAAAGTGTTTGAGATTTGTGTTTTATTTAACTCTGTTCATTTGTGAGAAATGTTAGAATAAGAATAACTGAGATTAAGCTTTAATTTTTACTGATTTTACTTAATTTCGAAATCGTTTTTAATTATCTTACAAAAGTGTTTGAGATTTGTGTTTTATTTAACTCTGTTCATTTGTGAGAAACGTTTGAATAAGAATAACTGAGATTAAGCTTTAATTTTTACTGATTTTACTTAATTTCGAAATCGTTTATAATTATCTTACAAAAGTGTTTGAGATTTGTGTTTTATTTAACTCTGTTCACTTGTGAGAAACGTTTGAATAAGAATAATTGATATTGCGATTTAATCTTTATTGATTTTACTTAATTTCGAAATCGTTTTTAATTATCTTACAAAAGTGTTTGAGATTTGTGTTTTATTTAACTCTGTTCACTTGTGAGAAACGTTTGAATAAGAATAACTGAGATTAAGCTTTAATTTTTACTGATTTTACTTAATTTCGAAATCGTTTTTAATTATCTTACAAAAGTGTTTGAGATTTGTGTTTTATTTAACTCTGTTCATTTGTGAGAAACGTTTGAATAAGAATAACTGAGATTAAGCTTTAATTTTTATTGATTTTACTTAATTTCGAAATCGTTTATAATTATCTTACAAAAGTGTTTGAGATTTGTGTTTTATTTAACTCTGTTCATTTGTGAGAAACGTTTGAATAAGAATAACTGAGATTAAGCTTTAATTTTTATTGATTTTACTTAATTTCGAAATCGTTTTTAATTATCTTACAAAAGTGTTTGAGATTTGTGTTTTATTTAACTCTGTTCACTTGTGAGAAACGTTTGAATAAGAATAACTGAGATTAAGCTTTAATTTTTACTGATTTTACTTAATTTCGAAATCGTTTATAATTATCTTACAAAAGTGTTTGAGATTTGTGTTTTATTTAACTCTGTTCACTTGTGAGAAACGTTTGAATAAGAATAATTGATATTGCGATTTAATCTTTATTGATTTTACTTAATTTCGAAATCGTTTTTAATTATCTTACAAAAGTGTTTGAGATTTGTGTTTTATTTAACTCTGTTCACTTGTGAGAAACGTTTGAATAAGAATAATTGATATTGCGATTTAATCTTTATTGATTTTACTTAATTTCGAAATCGTTTATAATTATCTTACAAAAGTGTTTGAGATTTGTGTTTTATTTAACTCTGTTCATTTGTGAGAAACGTTTGAATAAGAATAACTGAGATTAAGCTTTAATTTTTACTGATTTTACTTAATTTCGAAATCGTTTATAATTATCTTACAAAAGTGTTTGAGATTTATGTTTTATTTAACTCTGTTCACTTGTGAGAAACGTTTGAATAGGAATAATTGAGATTAAGCTTTAATTTTTACTGATTTTACTTAATTTCGAAATCGTTTATAATTATCTTACAAAAGTGTTTGAGATTTGTGTTTTATTTAACTCTGTTCACTTGTGAGAAACGTTTGAATAGGAATAATTGAGATTAAGCTTTAATTTTTACTGATTTTACTTAATTTCGAAATCGTTTATAATTATCTTACAAAAGTGTTTGAGATTTATGTTTTATTTAACTCTGTTCACTTGTGAGAAACGTTTGAATAAGAATAATTGATATTGCGATTTAATCTTTATTGATTTTACTTAATTTCGAAATCGTTTATAATTATCTTACAAAAGTGTTTGAGATTTGTGTTTTATTTAACTCTGTTCACTTGTGAGAAACGTTTGAATAGGAATAATTGAGATTAAGCTTTAATTTTTACTGATTTTACTTAATTTCGAAATCGTTTTTAATTATCTTACAAAAGTGTTTGAGATTTGTGTTTTATTTAACTCTGTTCACTTGTGAGAAACGTTTGAATAGGAATAATTGAGATTAAGCTTTAATTTTTACTGATTTTACTTAATTTCGAAATCGTTTATAATTATCTTACAAAAGTGTTTGAGATTTGTGTTTTATTTAACTCTGTTCACTTGTGAGAAACGTTTGAATAGGAATAATTGAGATTAAGCTTTAATTTTTACTGATTTTACTTAATTTCGAAATCGTTTTTAATTATCTTACAAAAGTGTTTGAGATTTGTGTTTTATTTAACTCTGTTCACTTGTGAGAAACGTTTGAATAGGAATAATTGAGATTAAGCTTTAATTTTTACTGATTTTACTTAATTTCGAAATCGTTTATAATTATCTTACAAAAGTGTTTGAGATTTGTGTTTTATTTAACTCTGTTCACTTGTGAGAAACGTTTGAATAGGAATAATTGAGATTAAGCTTTAATTTTTACTGATTTTACTTAATTTCGAAATCGTTTATAATTATCTTACAAAAGTGTTTGAGATTTGTGTTTTATTTAACTCTGTTCACTTGTGAGAAACGTTTGAATAGGAATAATTGAGATTAAGCTTTAATCTTTATTGATTTTACTTAATTTCGAAATCGTTTATAATTATCTTACAAAAGTGTTTGAGATTTGTGTTTTATTTAACTCTGTTCACTTGTGAGAAACGTTTGAATAGGAATAATTGAGATTAAGCTTTAATTTTTACTGATTTTACTTAATTTCGAAATCGTTTTTAATTATCTTACAAAAGTGTTTGAGATTTGTGTTTTATTTAACTCTGTTCACTTGTGAGAAACGTTTGAATAGGAATAATTGAGATTAAGCTTTAATTTTTACTGATTTTACTTAATTTCGAAATCGTTTATAATTATCTTACAAAAGTGTTTGAGATTTGTGTTTTATTTAACTCTGTTCACTTGTGAGAAACGTTTGAATAGGAATAATTGAGATTAAGCTTTAATTTTTACTGATTTTACTTAATTTCGAAATCGTTTATAATTATCTTACAAAAGTGTTTGAGATTTGTGTTTTATTTAACTCTGTTCACTTGTGAGAAACGTTTGAATAGGAATAATTGAGATTAAGCTTTAATTTTTACTGATTTTACTTAATTTCGAAATCGTTTATAATTATCTTACAAAAGTGTTTGAGATTTGTGTTTTATTTAACTCTGTTCACTTGTGAGAAACGTTTGAATAGGAATAATTGATATTGCGATTTAATTTTTACTGATTTTACTTAATTTCGAAATCGTTTTTAATTATCTTACAAAAGTGTTTGAGATTTGTGTTTTATTTAACTCTGTTCACTTGTGAGAAACGTTTGAATAAGAATAATTGATATTGCGATTTAATCTTTATTGATTTTACTTAATTTCGAAATCGTTTTTAATTATCTTACAAAAGTGTTTGAGATTTGTGTTTTATTTAACTCTGTTCACTTGTGAGAAACGTTTGAATAAGAATAATTGATATTGCGATTTAATCTTTATTGATTTTACTTAATTTCGAAATCGTTTTTAATTATCTTACAAAAGTGTTTGAGATTTGTGTTTTATTTAACTCTGTTCACTTGTGAGAAACGTTTGAATAAGAATAATTGATATTGCGATTTAATCTTTATTGATTTTACTTAATTTCGAAATCGTTTTTAATTATCTTACAAAAGTGTTTGAGATTTGTGTTTTATTTAACTCTGTTCACTTGTGAGAAACGTTTGAATAAGAATAACTGAGATTAAGCTTTAATTTTTACTGATTTTACTTAATTTCGAAATCGTTTTTAATTATCTTACAAAAGTGTTTGAGATTTGTGTTTTATTTAACTCTGTTCATTTGTGAGAAACGTTTGAATAAGAATAACTGAGATTAAGCTTTAATTTTTATTGATTTTACTTAATTTCGAAATCGTTTATAATTATCTTACAAAAGTGTTTGAGATTTGTGTTTTATTTAACTCTGTTCACTTGTGAGAAACGTTTGAATAAGAATAATTGAGATTAAGCTTTAATTTTTACTGATTTTACTTAATTTCGAAATCGTTTATAATTATCTTACAAAAGTGTTTGAGATTTATGTTTTATTTAACTCTGTTCACTTGTGAGAAACGTTTGAATAAGAATAATTGATATTGCGATTTAATCTTTATTGATTTTACTTAATTTCGAAATCGTTTTTAATTATCTTACAAAAGTGTTTGAGATTTGTGTTTTATTTAACTCTGTTCACTTGTGAGAAACGTTTGAATAGGAATAATTGAGATTAAGCTTTAATTTTTACTGATTTTACTTAATTTCGAAATCGTTTATAATTATCTTACAAAAGTGTTTGAGATTTATGTTTTATTTAACTCTGTTCACTTGTGAGAAACGTTTGAATAAGAATAATTGATATTGCGATTTAATCTTTATTGATTTTACTTAATTTCGAAATCGTTTATAATTATCTTACAAAAGTGTTTGAGATTTGTGTTTTATTTAACTCTGTTCACTTGTGAGAAACGTTTGAATAGGAATAATTGAGATTAAGCTTTAATTTTTACTGATTTTACTTAATTTCGAAATCGTTTATAATTATCTTACAAAAGTGTTTGAGATTTGTGTTTTATTTAACTCTGTTCACTTGTGAGAAACGTTTGAATAGGAATAATTGATATTGCGATTTAATTTTTACTGATTTTACTTAATTTCGAAATCGTTTTTAATTATCTTACAAAAGTGTTTGAGATTTGTGTTTTATTTAACTCTGTTCACTTGTGAGAAACGTTTGAATAAGAATAATTGATATTGCGATTTAATCTTTATTGATTTTACTTAATTTCGAAATCGTTTTTAATTATCTTACAAAAGTGTTTGAGATTTGTGTTTTATTTAACTCTGTTCACTTGTGAGAAACGTTTGAATAAGAATAATTGATATTGCGATTTAATCTTTATTGATTTTACTTAATTTCGAAATCGTTTATAATTATCTTACAAAAGTGTTTGAGATTTGTGTTTTATTTAACTCTGTTCATTTGTGAGAAATGTTAGAATAAGAATAACTGAGATTAAGCTTTAATTTTTACTGATTTTACTTAATTTCGAAATCGTTTTTAATTATCTTACAAAAGTGTTTGAGATTTGTGTTTTATTTAACTCTGTTCATTTGTGAGAAACGTTTGAATAAGAATAACTGAGATTAAGCTTTAATTTTTACTGATTTTACTTAATTTCGAAATCGTTTATAATTATCTTACAAAAGTGTTTGAGATTTGTGTTTTATTTAACTCTGTTCACTTGTGAGAAACGTTTGAATAAGAATAATTGATATTGCGATTTAATCTTTATTGATTTTACTTAATTTCGAAATCGTTTTTAATTATCTTACAAAAGTGTTTGAGATTTGTGTTTTATTTAACTCTGTTCACTTGTGAGAAACGTTTGAATAAGAATAACTGAGATTAAGCTTTAATTTTTACTGATTTTACTTAATTTCGAAATCGTTTTTAATTATCTTACAAAAGTGTTTGAGATTTGTGTTTTATTTAACTCTGTTCATTTGTGAGAAACGTTTGAATAAGAATAACTGAGATTAAGCTTTAATTTTTATTGATTTTACTTAATTTCGAAATCGTTTATAATTATCTTACAAAAGTGTTTGAGATTTGTGTTTTATTTAACTCTGTTCATTTGTGAGAAACGTTTGAATAAGAATAACTGAGATTAAGCTTTAATTTTTATTGATTTTACTTAATTTCGAAATCGTTTTTAATTATCTTACAAAAGTGTTTGAGATTTGTGTTTTATTTAACTCTGTTCACTTGTGAGAAACGTTTGAATAAGAATAACTGAGATTAAGCTTTAATTTTTACTGATTTTACTTAATTTCGAAATCGTTTATAATTATCTTACAAAAGTGTTTGAGATTTGTGTTTTATTTAACTCTGTTCACTTGTGAGAAACGTTTGAATAAGAATAATTGATATTGCGATTTAATCTTTATTGATTTTACTTAATTTCGAAATCGTTTTTAATTATCTTACAAAAGTGTTTGAGATTTGTGTTTTATTTAACTCTGTTCATTTGTGAGAAACGTTTGAATAAGAATAACTGAGATTAAGCTTTAATTTTTATTGATTTTACTTAATTTCGAAATCGTTTATAATTATCTTACAAAAGTGTTTGAGATTTGTGTTTTATTTAACTCTGTTCATTTGTGAGAAACGTTTGAATAAGAATAACTGAGATTAAGCTTTAATTTTTACTGATTTTACTTAATTTCGAAATCGTTTATAATTATCTTACAAAAGTGTTTGAGATTTGTGTTTTATTTAACTCTGTTCATTTGTGAGAAATGTTAGATTAAGAATAATTGAGATTAAGCTTTAATTTTTACTGATTTTACTTAATTTCGAAATCGTTTTTAATTATCTTACAAAAGTGTTTGAGATTTGTGTTTTATTTAACTCTGTTCACTTGTGAGAAACGTTTGAATAGGAATAATTGAGATTAAGCTTTAATTTTTACTGATTTTACTTAATTTCGAAATCGTTTTTAATTATCTTACAAAAGTGTTTGAGATTTGTGTTTTATTTAACTCTGTTCATTTGTGAGAAATGTTAGAATAAGAATAACTGAGATTAAGCTTTAATTTTTACTGATTTTACTTAATTTCGAAATCGTTTATAATTATCTTACAAAAGTGTTTGAGATTTGTGTTTTATTTAACTCTGTTCATTTGTGAGAAACGTTTGAATAAGAATAACTGAGATTAAGCTTTAATTTTTACTGATTTTACTTAATTTCGAAATCTTTTTCATTTATCTTACAAAAGTGTTTGAGATTTGTGTTTTATTTAACTCTGTTCACTTGTGAGAAACGTTTGAATAAGAATAATTGATATTGCGATTTAATCTTTATTGATTTTACTTAATTTCGAAATCGTTTTTAATTATCTTACAAAAGTGTTTGAGATTTGTGTTTTATTTAACTCTGTTCACTTGTGTGAAATGTTAGATTAAGAATAACTGAGATTAAGCTTTAATTTTTACTGATTTTACTTAATTTCGAAATCGTTTTTAATTATCTTACAAAAGTGTTTGAGATTTGTGTTTTATTTAACTCTGTTCACTTGTGAGAAACGTTTGAATAGGAATAATTGAGATTAAGCTTTAATTTTTACTGATTTTACTTAATTTCGAAATCGTTTATAATTATCTTACAAAAGTGTTTGAGATTTGTGTTTTATTTAACTCTGTTCACTTGTGAGAAACGTTTGAATAAGAATAATTGATATTGCGATTTAATCTTTATTGATTTTACTTAATTTCGAAATCGTTTTTAATTATCTTACAAAAGTGTTTGAGATTTGTGTTTTATTTAACTCTGTTCACTTGTGAGAAACGTTTGAATAAGAATAATTGATATTGCGATTTAATCTTTATTGATTTTACTTAATTTCGAAATCGTTTTTAATTATCTTACAAAAGTGTTTGAGATTTGTGTTTTATTTAACTCTGTTCACTTGTGTGAAATGTTAGATTAAGAATAACTGAGATTAAGCTTTAATTTTTACTGATTTTACTTAATTTCGAAATCGTTTATAATTATCTTACAAAAGTGTTTGAGATTTGTGTTTTATTTAACTCTGTTCATTTGTGAGAAACGTTTGAATAAGAATAATTGAGATTAAGCTTTAATTTTTACTGATTTTACTTAATTTCGAAATCGTTTATAATTATCTTACAAAAGTGTTTGAGATTTGTGTTTTATTTAACTCTGTTCACTTGTGAGAAACGTTTGAATAGGAATAATTGAGATTAAGCTTTAATTTTTACTGATTTTACTTAATTTCGAAATCGTTTATAATTATCTTACAAAAGTGTTTGAGATTTGTGTTTTATTTAACTCTGTTCACTTGTGAGAAACGTTTGAATAGGAATAATTGATATTGCGATTTAATTTTTACTGATTTTACTTAATTTCGAAATCGTTTATAATTATCTTACAAAAGTGTTTGAGATTTGTGTTTTATTTAACTCTGTTCACTTGTGAGAAACGTTTGAATAGGAATAATTGAGATTAAGCTTTAATTTTTACTGATTTTACTTAATTTCGAAATCGTTTATAATTATCTTACAAAAGTGTTTGAGATTTATGTTTTATTTAACTCTGTTCACTTGTGAGAAACGTTTGAATAAGAATAATTGATATTGCGATTTAATCTTTATTGATTTTACTTAATTTCGAAATCGTTTTTAATTATCTTACAAAAGTGTTTGAGATTTGTGTTTTATTTAACTCTGTTCACTTGTGAGAAACGTTTGAATAGGAATAATTGAGATTAAGCTTTAATTTTTACTGATTTTACTTAATTTCGAAATCGTTTATAATTATCTTACAAAAGTGTTTGAGATTTGTGTTTTATTTAACTCTGTTCACTTGTGAGAAACGTTTGAATAGGAATAATTGATATTGCGATTTAATTTTTACTGATTTTACTTAATTTCGAAATCGTTTTTAATTATCTTACAAAAGTGTTTGAGATTTGTGTTTTATTTAACTCTGTTCACTTGTGAGAAACGTTTGAATAAGAATAATTGATATTGCGATTTAATCTTTATTGATTTTACTTAATTTCGAAATCGTTTTTAATTATCTTACAAAAGTGTTTGAGATTTGTGTTTTATTTAACTCTGTTCATTTGTGAGAAACGTTTGAATAAGAATAATTGAGATTAAGCTTTAATTTTTACTGATTTTACTTAATTTCGAAATCGTTTTTAATTATCTTACAAAAGTGTTTGAGATTTGTGTTTTATTTAACTCTGTTCACTTGTGAGAAACGTTTGAATAAGAATAATTGAGATTAAGCTTTAATTTTTACTGATTTTACTTAATTTCGAAATCGTTTATAATTATCTTACAAAAGTGTTTGAGATTTGTGTTTTATTTAACTCTGTTCATTTGTGAGAAACGTTTGAATAAGAATAACTGAGATTAAGCTTTAATTTTTACTGATTTTACTTAATTTCGAAATCGTTTTTAATTATCTTACAAAAGTGTTTGAGATTTGTGTTTTATTTAACTCTGTTCACTTGTGAGAAACGTTTGAATAGGAATAATTGAGATTAAGCTTTAATTTTTACTGATTTTACTTAATTTCGAAATCGTTTATAATTATCTTACAAAAGTGTTTGAGATTTGTGTTTTATTTAACTCTGTTCACTTGTGAGAAACGTTTGAATAAGAATAATTGAGATTAAGCTTTAATTTTTACTGATTTTACTTAATTTCGAAATCGTTTATAATTATCTTACAAAAGTGTTTGAGATTTGTGTTTTATTTAACTCTGTTCACTTGTGAGAAACGTTTGAATAGGAATAATTGAGATTAAGCTTTAATTTTTACTGATTTTACTTAATTTCGAAATCGTTTATAATTATCTTACAAAAGTGTTTGAGATTTGTGTTTTATTTAACTCTGTTCATTTGTGAGAAACGTTTGAATAAGAATAACTGAGATTAAGCTTTAATTTTTACTGATTTTACTTAATTTCGAAATCGTTTATAATTATCTTACAAAAGTGTTTGAGATTTGTGTTTTATTTAACTCTGTTCACTTGTGAGAAACGTTTGAATAAGAATAATTGAGATTAAGCTTTAATTTTTACTGATTTTACTTAATTTCGAAATCGTTTATAATTATCTTACAAAAGTGTTTGAGATTTGTGTTTTATTTAACTCTGTTCACTTGTGAGAAATGTTAGAATAAGAATAACTGAGATTAAGCTTTAATTTTTACTGATTTTACTTAATTTCGAAATCGTTTTTAATTATCTTACAAAAGTGTTTGAGATTTGTGTTTTATTTAACTCTGTTCACTTGTGAGAAACGTTTGAATAGGAATAATTGAGATTAAGCTTTAATTTTTACTGATTTTACTTAATTTCGAAATCGTTTATAATTATCTTACAAAAGTGTTTGAGATTTGTGTTTTATTTAACTCTGTTCACTTGTGAGAAACGTTTGAATAAGAATAATTGAGATTAAGCTTTAATTTTTACTGATTTTACTTAATTTCGAAATCGTTTTTAATTATCTTACAAAAGTGTTTGAGATTTGTGTTTTATTTAACTCTGTTCACTTGTGAGAAACGTTTGAATAAGAATAATTGAGATTAAGCTTTAATTTTTACTGATTTTACTTAATTTCGAAATCGTTTATAATTATCTTACAAAAGTGTTTGAGATTTGTGTTTTATTTAACTCTGTTCACTTGTGAGAAACGTTTGAATAAGAATAATTGATATTGCGATTTAATCTTTATTGATTTTACTTAATTTCGAAATCGTTTTTAATTATCTTACAAAAGTGTTTGAGATTTGTGTTTTATTTAACTCTGTTCACTTGTGAGAAACGTTTGAATAAGAATAATTGAGATTAAGCTTTAATTTTTACTGATTTTACTTAATTTCGAAATCGTTTATAATTATCTTACAAAAGTGTTTGAGATTTGTGTTTTATTTAACTCTGTTCACTTGTGAGAAACGTTTGAATAAGAATAATTGATATTAAGCGATTTAATTTTTACTGATTTTACTTAATTTCGAAATCGTTTATAATTATCTTACAAAAGTGTTTGAGATTTGTGTTTTATTTAACTCTGTTCACTTGTGAGAAACGTTTGAATAAGAATAATTGAGATTAAGCTTTAATTTTTACTGATTTTACTTAATTTCGAAATCGTTTTTAATTATCTTACAAAAGTGTTTGAGATTTGTGTTTTATTTAACTCTGTTCACTTGTGAGAAACGTTTGAATAAGAATAATTGAGATTAAGCTTTAATTTTTACTGATTTTACTTAATTTCGAAATCGTTTTTAATTATCTTACAAAAGTGTTTGAGATTTGTGTTTTATTTAACTCTGTTCACTTGTGAGAAACGTTTGAATAAGAATAATTGAGATTAAGCTTTAATTTTTACTGATTTTACTTAATTTCGAAATCGTTTATAATTATCTTACAAAAGTGTTTGAGATTTGTGTTTTATTTAACTCTGTTCACTTGTGAGAAACGTTTGAATAAGAATAATTGAGATTAAGCTTTAATTTTTACTGATTTTACTTAATTTCGAAATCGTTTATAATTATCTTACAAAAGTGTTTGAGATTTGTGTTTTATTTAACTCTGTTCACTTGTGAGAAACGTTTGAATAAGAATAATTGATATTGCGATTTAATTTTTACTGATTTTACTTAATTTCGAAATCGTTTATAATTATCTTACAAAAGTGTTTGAGATTTGTGTTTTATTTAACTCTGTTCACTTGTGAGAAACGTTTGAATAAGAATAATTGATATTGCGATTTAATCTTTACTGATTTTACTTAATTTCGAAATCGTTTTTAATTATCTTACAAAAGTGTTTGAGATTTGTGTTTTATTTAACTCTGTTCACTTGTGAGAAACGTTTGAATAAGAATAATTGATATTGCGATTTAATTTTTATTGATTTTACTTAATTTCGAAATCGTTTTTAATTATCTTACAAAAGTGTTTGAGATTTGTGTTTTATTTAACTCTGTTCACTTGTGAGAAACGTTTGAATAAGAATAACTGAGATTAAGCTTTAATTTTTATTGATTTTACTTAATTTCGAAATCGTTTATAATTATCTTACAAAAGTGTTTGAGATTTGTGTTTTATTTAACTCTGTTCATTTGTGAGAAACGTTTGAATAAGAATAACTGAGATTAAGCTTTAATTTTTATTGATTTTACTTAATTTCGAAATCGTTTATAATTATCTTACAAAAGTGTTTGAGATTTGTGTTTTATTTAACTCTGTTCATTTGTGAGAAACGTTTGAATAAGAATAACTGAGATTAAGCTTTAATTTTTATTGATTTTACTTAATTTCGAAATCGTTTTTAATTATCTTACAAAAGTGTTTGAGATTTGTGTTTTATTTAACTCTGTTCACTTGTGAGAAACGTTTGAATAAGAATAACTGAGATTAAGCTTTAATTTTTATTGATTTTACTTAATTTCGAAATCGTTTATAATTATCTTACAAAAGTGTTTGAGATTTGTGTTTTATTTAACTCTGTTCACTTGTGAGAAACGTTTGAATAAGAATAATTGAGATTAAGCTTTAATCTTTACTGATTTTACTTAATTTCGAAATCGTTTTTAATTATCTTACAAAAGTGTTTGAGATTTGTGTTTTATTTAACTCTGTTCATTTGTGAGAAACGTTTGAATAAGAATAACTGAGATTAAGCTTTAATTTTTATTGATTTTACTTAATTTCGAAATCGTTTATAATTATCTTACAAAAGTGTTTGAGATTTGTGTTTTATTTAACTCTGTTCATTTGTGAGAAACGTTTGAATAAGAATAACTGAGATTAAGCTTTAATTTTTACTGATTTTACTTAATTTCGAAATCGTTTATAATTATCTTACAAAAGTGTTTGAGATTTGTGTTTTATTTAACTCTGTTCATTTGTGAGAAATGTTAGATTAAGAATAATTGAGATTAAGCTTTAATTTTTACTGATTTTACTTAATTTCGAAATCGTTTTTAATTATCTTACAAAAGTGTTTGAGATTTGTGTTTTATTTAACTCTGTTCACTTGTGAGAAACGTTTGAATAGGAATAATTGAGATTAAGCTTTAATTTTTACTGATTTTACTTAATTTCGAAATCGTTTTTAATTATCTTACAAAAGTGTTTGAGATTTGTGTTTTATTTAACTCTGTTCATTTGTGAGAAATGTTAGAATAAGAATAACTGAGATTAAGCTTTAATTTTTACTGATTTTACTTAATTTCGAAATCGTTTATAATTATCTTACAAAAGTGTTTGAGATTTGTGTTTTATTTAACTCTGTTCATTTGTGAGAAACGTTTGAATAAGAATAACTGAGATTAAGCTTTAATTTTTACTGATTTTACTTAATTTCGAAATCTTTTTCATTTATCTTACAAAAGTGTTTGAGATTTGTGTTTTATTTAACTCTGTTCACTTGTGAGAAACGTTTGAATAAGAATAATTGATATTGCGATTTAATCTTTATTGATTTTACTTAATTTCGAAATCGTTTTTAATTATCTTACAAAAGTGTTTGAGATTTGTGTTTTATTTAACTCTGTTCACTTGTGTGAAATGTTAGATTAAGAATAACTGAGATTAAGCTTTAATTTTTACTGATTTTACTTAATTTCGAAATCGTTTTTAATTATCTTACAAAAGTGTTTGAGATTTGTGTTTTATTTAACTCTGTTCACTTGTGAGAAACGTTTGAATAGGAATAATTGAGATTAAGCTTTAATTTTTACTGATTTTACTTAATTTCGAAATCGTTTATAATTATCTTACAAAAGTGTTTGAGATTTGTGTTTTATTTAACTCTGTTCACTTGTGAGAAACGTTTGAATAAGAATAATTGATATTGCGATTTAATCTTTATTGATTTTACTTAATTTCGAAATCGTTTTTAATTATCTTACAAAAGTGTTTGAGATTTGTGTTTTATTTAACTCTGTTCACTTGTGAGAAACGTTTGAATAAGAATAATTGATATTGCGATTTAATCTTTATTGATTTTACTTAATTTCGAAATCGTTTTTAATTATCTTACAAAAGTGTTTGAGATTTGTGTTTTATTTAACTCTGTTCACTTGTGTGAAATGTTAGATTAAGAATAACTGAGATTAAGCTTTAATTTTTACTGATTTTACTTAATTTCGAAATCGTTTTTAATTATCTTACAAAAGTGTTTGAGATTTGTGTTTTATTTAACTCTGTTCACTTGTGAGAAACGTTTGAATAGGAATAATTGAGATTAAGCTTTAATTTTTACTGATTTTACTTAATTTCGAAATCGTTTATAATTATCTTACAAAAGTGTTTGAGATTTGTGTTTTATTTAACTCTGTTCACTTGTGAGAAACGTTTGAATAGGAATAATTGAGATTAAGCTTTAATTTTTACTGATTTTACTTAATTTCGAAATCGTTTATAATTATCTTACAAAAGTGTTTGAGATTTGTGTTTTATTTAACTCTGTTCACTTGTGAGAAACGTTTGAATAGGAATAATTGAGATTAAGCTTTAATTTTTACTGATTTTACTTAATTTCGAAATCGTTTATAATTATCTTACAAAAGTGTTTGAGATTTGTGTTTTATTTAACTCTGTTCACTTGTGAGAAACGTTTGAATAAGAATAATTGATATTGCGATTTAATCTTTATTGATTTTACTTAATTTCGAAATCGTTTTTAATTATCTTACAAAAGTGTTTGAGATTTGTGTTTTATTTAACTCTGTTCACTTGTGAGAAACGTTTGAATAAGAATAATTGAGATTAAGCTTTAATTTTTACTGATTTTACTTAATTTCGAAATCGTTTTTAATTATCTTACAAAAGTGTTTGAGATTTGTGTTTTATTTAACTCTGTTCACTTGTGAGAAACGTTTGAATAGGAATAATTGAGATTAAGCTTTAATTTTTACTGATTTTACTTAATTTCGAAATCGTTTATAATTATCTTACAAAAGTGTTTGAGATTTGTGTTTTATTTAACTCTGTTCACTTGTGAGAAACGTTTGAATAAGAATAATTGAGATTAAGCTTTAATTTTTACTGATTTTACTTAATTTCGAAATCGTTTATAATTATCTTACAAAAGTGTTTGAGATTTGTGTTTTATTTAACTCTGTTCACTTGTGAGAAACGTTTGAATAGGAATAATTGATATTGCGATTTAATTTTTACTGATTTTACTTAATTTCGAAATCGTTTTTAATTATCTTACAAAAGTGTTTGAGATTTGTGTTTTATTTAACTCTGTTCACTTGTGAGAAACGTTTGAATAGGAATAATTGAGATTAAGCTTTAATTTTTACTGATTTTACTTAATTTCGAAATCGTTTATAATTATCTTACAAAAGTGTTTGAGATTTGTGTTTTATTTAACTCTGTTCACTTGTGAGAAACGTTTGAATAAGAATAATTGAGATTAAGCTTTAATTTTTACTGATTTTACTTAATTTCGAAATCGTTTATAATTATCTTACAAAAGTGTTTGAGATTTGTGTTTTATTTAACTCTGTTCATTTGTGAGAAACGTTTGAATAAGAATAACTGAGATTAAGCTTTAATTTTTACTGATTTTACTTAATTTCGAAATCGTTTTTAATTATCTTACAAAAGTGTTTGAGATTTGTGTTTTATTTAACTCTGTTCATTTGTGAGAAACGTTTGAATAAGAATAACTGAGATTAAGCTTTAATTTTTACTGATTTTACTTAATTTCGAAATCGTTTATAATTATCTTACAAAAGTGTTTGAGATTTGTGTTTTATTTAACTCTGTTCACTTGTGAGAAACGTTTGAATAAGAATAATTGAGATTAAGCTTTAATTTTTACTGATTTTACTTAATTTCGAAATCGTTTTTAATTATCTTACAAAAGTGTTTGAGATTTGTGTTTTATTTAACTCTGTTCACTTGTGAGAAACGTTTGAATAGGAATAATTGAGATTAAGCTTTAATTTTTACTGATTTTACTTAATTTCGAAATCGTTTATAATTATCTTACAAAAGTGTTTGAGATTTGTGTTTTATTTAACTCTGTTCACTTGTGAGAAACGTTTGAATAAGAATAATTGAGATTAAGCTTTAATTTTTACTGATTTTACTTAATTTCGAAATCGTTTATAATTATCTTACAAAAGTGTTTGAGATTTGTGTTTTATTTAACTCTGTTCACTTGTGAGAAACGTTTGAATAAGAATAATTGAGATTAAGCTTTAATTTTTACTGATTTTACTTAATTTCGAAATCGTTTATAATTATCTTACAAAAGTGTTTGAGATTTGTGTTTTATTTAACTCTGTTCATTTGTGAGAAACGTTTGAATAAGAATAACTGAGATTAAGCTTTAATTTTTACTGATTTTACTTAATTTCGAAATCGTTTTTAATTATCTTACAAAAGTGTTTGAGATTTGTGTTTTATTTAACTCTGTTCATTTGTGAGAAACGTTTGAATAAGAATAACTGAGATTAAGCTTTAATTTTTACTGATTTTACTTAATTTCGAAATCGTTTATAATTATCTTACAAAAGTGTTTGAGATTTGTGTTTTATTTAACTCTGTTCACTTGTGAGAAACGTTTGAATAAGAATAATTGATATTGCGATTTAATCTTTATTGATTTTACTTAATTTCGAAATCGTTTTTAATTATCTTACAAAAGTGTTTGAGATTTGTGTTTTATTTAACTCTGTTCACTTGTGAGAAACGTTTGAATAAGAATAATTGAGATTAAGCTTTAATTTTTACTGATTTTACTTAATTTCGAAATCGTTTTTAATTATCTTACAAAAGTGTTTGAGATTTGTGTTTTATTTAACTCTGTTCACTTGTGAGAAACGTTTGAATAAGAATAATTGATATTGCGATTTAATTTTTACTGATTTTACTTAATTTCGAAATCGTTTTTAATTATCTTACAAAAGTGTTTGAGATTTGTGTTTTATTTAACTCTGTTCACTTGTGAGAAACGTTTGAATAAGAATAATTGAGATTAAGCTTTAATTTTTACTGATTTTACTTAATTTCGAAATCGTTTATAATTATCTTACAAAAGTGTTTGAGATTTGTGTTTTATTTAACTCTGTTCACTTGTGAGAAACGTTTGAATAAGAATAATTGATATTGCGATTTAATTTTTACTGATTTTACTTAATTTCGAAATCGTTTTTAATTATCTTACAAAAGTGTTTGAGATTTGTGTTTTATTTAACTCTGTTCACTTGTGAGAAACGTTT
>JAPFFF010000260.1:0-28624 GCA_039105265.1 Tritrichomonas musculus | reverse complement strand
AAAAATACCGAATTATGTTAAATTAATCTGTTTTAAACACGCAAATCATAAAATTAATTGTTTTAATTGACTTTTATTTTTGATCATCAAATCTGATATCTTTTTGTATGAATTTATAAACGTTCATTTCATCGGTTATTTTAATTCATGTTAGTTTGTTGATAATTTGCTATTACTTAAAAAATCAAATTATTCATTTGTTGCTGGAAAAAAACAAATAAAATAGATTTTTTCTTTAACGTCTTTTTGTCAGATTTTCCTTCAAAACTAACATTTTCCTCAAAACAAACATAACTATATTATATTCTATAATAATATTGCTTTATGTTACTTTAATTATGCAAAATAATTTAAAAAACTTTTTATTATGACGTAATAAATGATATTCACCATCTTTTGTTTAATATTTTGGTCTTTTACCAAAAACTAATATCCCAAATATTTTTACTTCAAATTTGAAAAATATTATAAAAAAGTTAATATTTAATCAATACAACCTGCTAAAATATTAATATGTGTTATTTCCACTTTATCATTACTGCATATTTGTTATCATTTAATATATGACATTTTAATTTTGTCATTAATTTAATTCAATTTACGCTTAATCATTATACCTTTTGCAATTTCTTTGATCATTTATTATAAAAAACTTAAATGAATTGATAATTTTCTCTTGAAAATAATTATAAATTGAATCTCTAATTAGAAAAATACTTACCATATTTTAATGATTTAAATTTCATTAATATTCTAAAATCTCTGCTTAACAAAAACTATTATTTTTCATTATTAATATACAGGTGTATATATAAATAAGTAGTTAATACTAGTTAGCTCTTTTTTAGTCAGAAAAGATAAATGTTAAAAATTTTGGCTTGAAAATAATTCAATTTTTCTAACAACAATATGAAAATTTTGGCTTGAAAATAATTCAATTTTATACCTATTTTTTTTTAAAATACTGTGAATCATGTAGAAATAAAACGAATCTTTTTACCTGTTCAAATAAATTGGTTAAATATCACAACAATTAATGTTCCATTTAAATCCAAAAAAGTAATTGCTGATTAATCTAGATTATTGAATATATTCATATACTATCATTTCTCATATTTTATATACATAAAAAAGAGAACATTATAATATTTATAAAAAATGATTTTGTTTATAAAATCATTTATTGGAATTTTCATTTTTTTCCAAAATATTCAGTATTGATGGAGGGATATTAATCCAGTCATTTTGGTCAGGCGAATCTCTGATTGCATGAAGAATGTTTAAGCAAGATGCTGCAAAATGTTGGCAATTATTTGTAGGCCAATTATAATTATAGGCAGTCCAGTTTCCACTCATTTTTACCTTATCTATAAAATTAAATAATTTCATTTCAATGTGTGGAATAACTTTTTTAACTTTGTACGCACTGAAAGTTGATTTGAATTCTTTCAATGACATAACAAATGATCTAGCACCATCTTTATAAAGAAATGATGCATCATTTCCACTAGAATAATACTTCCCATACACAAAAATAGCACCAAGAGTTGAATCTAATGCATTTTCTGGTCCAACCCAAATTGCAGAATGAATGAAATTTGGAGGTGGGATTATTTTTCCAATTAATTGTCTAGCTTTACTCATTAAAGAGTAGCCAGGCTTAAATTTAACAATTGGTGATTGACCAATAAATACAGTTTTAATTGAGAAATCTCCCAAAATAACAGAACTTGCTTTAGCTTCTTTTGAGTCTCCATTTGAGCTACTACTTCCACCATCTCCTCCTCCTCCTTCTTCAATAGGTGTAGGAATTGGTTCAGGCTCTGAGGAAGTATCTAGTTCAGAAGATTGATCTGGTTCTGATGAAGGAGTTGGTTTGTATGGAGGATCTGAAGATGATGTTGTATCTGGCAATTCACTTTCACTTGTAAGTGGATCTAAATCAGAAGATGATTGATCTGGGACTGGTACTATATCACCATCAAATGGCTCAACCTTGACCAACGAAATTGGTAAGTAACTTGGTTTTTCACTTGTTTCTTGACCAGATTCACCTTCTTTGTACACAACATTTCCATCTAATCCATTATCGAAAGCATATCCGAACTCTCCATCAAATTCTGGATTATTTTTGGATATTGATTCATCAATTGTAAATCTTAATAATGATTTGGCATATGAAGATTCATCAGGATTTGATATAATATTGAAATCTAATGCTTTGTGTTTTCCTTTTGAATCGCCAACTTTTAAGTTGATATTATTCCCTTCATCATTTAATAATTTTGATAAAATTTCTGAATGAGGAATATATAAGATTACTTTTTCATGTTTTTGTGTATCAATTGAGTATGCTTGATCTTTTTTATTTAAAGTAATGATTTGATTCTGGATTGTAATATTTTGATTTGAATCTATTCCACTTATAACAACTTTTGGAGAAATAATATTAGAAATAACCTCAAAATTATCGATATTAGATGTGTATATTGCATTATTAACTTTAAACGTTGGCACTTGATCTTTAGTATTATTAATATCGATAATTAAGTCACGGGTTTGTATTGTTATATCAGCTGTCTTTTTAATATATCCTTTAATAAATAATGTTTGGGTTACAGTTAAATTATCATCGAAAATAAAATTCCCATCAAGGTATAATTTGGAAAACTCTGTAAATTGAAAATGGGGATTATAAAAACGATTATAAAAAATATATACATCATTATCTACATCATCAATGTCTCCCATTATAACCAAACCTTTTGATGAAAATTGCGTATTAAAGGAGAGAGTTTTCTTTTCAACATTTATGGTAGTTATATCTATATAAACCCTACTAACATGAAAATTCAAATTAACACCTTTGCATGCTGAAATTTTATAAAAATTAATATTTGAATCTTTTGGTTTGGTCAAAAAAAAAATGTCTAGTGTAGTTAATTCATTTGCTTCAGGACCCAAATCATTAATTACTAATTCTTTGCCCATTGCATAATCAACGTTCATATAAATTTTGTTAAATTTTTTTGGAATAACTGAAGATATTTTACCAAACTTCAAAACATTTGATTCATTTATTATTTTAATGCCACTGTTTCCTGAATCAATAATATTTGTGTTTGGCGGAATCACTAAATCATTATATAAAACTAAATTGGAGCCAAATTCAACGCTAATATTATCATCCAAAGTGATTGATTTAGCAAATATATCATTTAAAATCTTGTACTGTGCTTTTCCATCTCCGTCAAATTTTTTGAGCTCAATTTCTTTACCAATAAATACATTATAATTTGATACATCAGATTTCATTGGAATATAAATAAATTTTTCATTATTCTCAAATTTGACTGTAAAATACTCAGGTTTAATTTCAACATCATTTTCAGTTTTCAATCTGCCATTTCCAATTTCCAAAAAAGCATCCATTTGACAATTTGAATCAGAGCAATATATTATCAAATCCTCTAATCCTGTTAATCCTTCAAAATGAGTTGATTGAACCACAATAGAATCTGAATTTGATTCAAAAAATTTAAAAGGAAATTGAAGAAAAGCAGGATCTAAATTAATTTTAGTGTCACCACGTCTAAATATCATTGCAAAAGCAGTTTTGGTTGAGGATAATATTTCATAAAATACATACAACTTAGAGCCATCTTTTGTTGTGCCAGAAAAACAAGAAATATCAATTGGCATATTTGTTGAAAATGCACCACCTTCATCATAATTTATTTTTCCATTTGAAACAATGATTACATTTTCAATAGAACTAATTGGAAAATAAATCGGAGAAGGTGAATTTATTGTTAATATTGTCGGAGAATTTGCGTGTATATTAAAATAGGTTACATCTGCGTCAATAAATTCATAAATAGTTATTTGATCAATAATAACTAATTGAAGAAAATGAATTCCAACCAATTGACCATCTTCATTTATTTTTTTGATGGTTTCTTTACCAGAGTATATTAATTCGTTTATGCTATACCCTTCTTTTCCTATATATTCTAAATTAGTTCCTGATAAAGTGATATCTTTCTGATGCAAAATTTGGTCATTATCAGTTATTTTAGCATTTGAATATGAAACAAATGTTATATCTTTGAAATATCTTAAGAAATCATTTAAAACATAATTTTTATCAACAATAATTTGAAGTTCATCGACAATAATGTTTTTTTTAATTACAGAAGCAGATGTTCCAAGAATATAAATTAAACTTACTGTGAGTTGAATTGGTAATTCATTTTCAATATTTAATTTAATTTTATCATCAATGAATATATATGAATTTAAGGCTTCATCATTTATTTTTGCTTGGGAGTCAATATATAATGTTGTTGTATCATCAAAGCTATATTTTCCTTCAGTTTCAATAAAAATTTTGTCATATTTTTGTATCAAATTGTTAAATCCTGAATATTTATCAGCTTCTAATATAATAACATACAAATTATTCCCTTTTGTCTCAAAATTTATATCTGGTATTGTTGTTGAACAAATATAATCACCTGTAGTTATTTTTTTATCACGATAGGCCTCACTTCCCAAATTGCTGCAATTTGTTTTTCCAAGATATAAATATTTTTCTTTGCAAAAACAACTAATAATAAGAGCTAAAAGCATTTGTTTAAAAGTGATGTGATCAGTTAATTGCTTTCAAAATCAATTATATCGAAAAAGTATAGTGAATTCAAAGAAAAAAGTATGAAATTATCATTATATAATAATATTTATTATTTCAAATAAATAAATAAATATATTTAAAAAAAAAAATTCAAAGACATATAATATGACCACTTCACATTCCAACCATCTTGAATCAAAAATTGAAATTAACCTTTCACCAAAATGATACAATTAAAACTGTTTATTTGATACAAAAACTAAACATTTTAGCCACCAAATTTATATAAATGATGTTCTTGTTTTTATTGACTCTTGCTAAAAGTAAAAATTTGGCTTTGATATTTGCCGGATCTAATGAATGGAACAATTATCGTCATCAAGCTGATGCCTGGGCTATTTATCAAGAATTAATTAAAAGGCAATTTGATAAAAATAACATCAGACTGGTTTGTTATGACGATATTGCTTATCATCCACAAAATAATTTTCAAGGAAAAATATTCCATGATCTTGATCATAAAACAAATATTTATGGAGGTTCAGAATTAATAAACTACAAAAATAAAATTACAAAATCTACTTTTAAAGAAGCATTATTCGACTTGAATGGAAATGAAGATGATAATCTTTTTATATATTATGTTGATCATGGAGCTGTTGGATTTATTAGTGTTCCAGATTCAGAAGAAGGTCATTTAACTGCCCCTTATATTGCTGATGTTATGATAGAATTACACCAAAAAAAGTCATACAGAAATTGTATCTTTTTCATGCTAGCATGCCTTTCAGGATCAGTAGGCGAATATGTTGAAGAGAAATTAATTAAATCAAATATTAAAAATACAGCAATTATAACTTCAGCAGGAAATAATGAATCGTCAATGGGAAGTTATTATGACCCTTGGAATGATATTACAATTTCTAGTCAATTTAGTATTAGTTTCATTGATAAAATTAGAGAAGACCCCGATTGTACTATTTCCAATTTGTTTGATTCGCTTGTTTTAAATACAAAATACAGCACTCCTGTTTATTATGGTGATGAGAATCTCAAATTAATGAAAATTTCAGATTTCATTGGTACATCTACATCTGTTGAAAAAAAGTACATCCTAAGGCCAAATCCAATTACTGATGAATTATTTGAACAGTTACATTATGAAAAATCAATAAATAAAGCCAAAGATTTGAATGAGAGGAAGATAATTAAGTCTGAACATGAAAAAGAAATGAACAAAACAAATAATCTCATTAATACATTAAATAAAATAGCATTAAAACTGAATTCTGCAACAAAAACTAAAAAAATAACAAATCAAGAAAATGAATTCAAAGTAACTGATGATTATTTCGAGATACTTGAGCACTTTTCTAAATCATACGGCATAATTGAAACAAAAGATCATAAAAAATTTTCAGCATATTTATTAAAACTATCAAAGCTCGCATCTAAAGAAAAAGTTATTGAATCAATTGATGAAATATTAAAGAATAAATAACAAAGATTAATTCTTTATTTTTTTTTTTTTTTATTTTGTTTTTAAATGATTTTGAAACAAATTTTATTATTGGCAATAAATAAAGCAGACAAAAATAGAAAAGATTAATTCAGAAACTAATATTCTATTAGTCTGTGAATAATTATATAGAAATAATCTGTTACGTAGAGCAAATTAATGAGATATTACAATATCATCTTATTTATATTTAACAGAATTGCTTTAAATAAAACAAAATGATTAAACATATAAATGAAAAGAATATGATTCTTCAAAATTAATTGATATTAACAAGTAATGGCATATTTAAACTAAAATAAAGTATTCAAATTTCCGATAATTTTAATATACATTTATCGTTTAATCTGTGAAAAAATACTGGATTAAATTCTAAAATATTTATTTATTTGATGTATACTATAAAATTTATCTAATTAAAGATTTTTTTTTTTATAAAATAAAGATTATTGGCACAAAATTTCTTCAAAAATAAGATTTATTATGTCAAATTTTAAAATAATAGAAATTAAAATTGCAATAAATCATAATCAAACAATCCAAAACAAAGATTTAATCGGTTATCATTGTTCAGATTCTCCATAGTAAAATTATGTTATTATTTTGAAAAATAAAAGATCATTCTTTTTATATATAGTTTTGATTCATATATATTAGTTCTCATGATTTAAACAGTTTTTAGCGAATGAAACTAATTAGTTATAGTTTTTTATAAGCTGATAAATGTCTTGTTTTTTTCTTAAAAAGTTAAACTGGTTCATTTTTCGGTATTGTTGAATGAGTTTAACACATCGAGTTAAGTTAAATAATAAATTAAAACAAGAATATAAATCATAGAATATCTTTAATGGGAACTTTAAGTATTTTTTTAAAGGGGTTGTTTATTTTCAATATCTCAATTTTTGCTTTCTGCAAAAAAAGTTTTGTTTGTAAATTTATAATTAGCATCATTTATTTATTATCATTGTTGTGTAAAAATTTGTTTTTTCATATTACTTTGTCTTGTTTTTTTATTGAAAAAGTTGATCTTAACTTTTCTAAAGAATTTGTTGAAATTTGTTCAATATACAATATATAATTGTTTATATTTTGCAATAATATTAACATTTACTATATAATAAGCTATTTATTAACCAGGATAAAAGTTAAAATCTCATCTAATGATTTAACAAAGAATTCATGTCCAAACTCATTCAAAGGAGTAGAATTCGATTTTTTGGGAGATATAACCTAACTATTTTCGATTTTTTCTAGAAAATGTCAAAAAATTGAGATTAAAAGGCAAAAACATCCTATTTAATAATAAAAATCATTATTTTTGAACATTTTCTAGAAAAAAATCGAAAAGTTGACAAATACTTTTATTGCCAAACAATTGGAGTCAAAATTAAATGCACATATCACTATTAAGTATTTGATTTATCTTAAATATAAAAATAGGTTAATAAATTAAAATTATTCGTTTTAAATCTCTTTAACAATCAATTGATTTTTTTTAAAACAATGCATTGAAGATAGTTTTCTTCAAATTTTCAATAACAATAACAGCTTGTAACCAGGATTGCTACGCCGTTCCAACAATGTTCAATCGACGCCAAATGTGGGATTACTTCTCATCAATTCTGGATGAAGCTTTGGCAAACACTGAAGAGAACAAATTGTTCGTCAATTTGGGAAGTGGAACTTCATCGTTGTCTCTTTGTTAGAGGTAATCAGTCGCTGAGTACATGATGCTACGACTTGGAAACTATCTCGGATTCACACGACCGCTAGCTTTCTTTGGTATGATAGTGTTTGATTTTATTAACAACAATTGTAATAATATAATAAAGTCAATAGATCTATAGAAGAAAAAAAAAGACAATTTAATTAGATTCAATGATGAATATTTGTAGTATGAATATTATATAATGGAGAAGAAAAGATGATTCAATAGACTCAACAATAAAAAAATATTCTAAAAGATGAAAAGGGTGATTTTGTTTATTATTATTTTATATAACATGATATATATCTCTTTTTTCTTATTAATTTTCTTGGTTTTCAGTAAAGAGCAGCACTGTTGGTAATTTCGACTTTTTGAAAAGAGGTGCAAAAGTTAAAATGAATAAAATGAGTGTCAAAATTGTTGTTGAAAGGTCACATATTGTATAAGAAAACATTTGCTTCACTGGGTCGTCGCGGTAGATCACTGCCATTACTTTTGATGCAACATACAAAGAAATCAATTGGGAAAACAACACAATATTTGAGTACAACATTTTATTCACAACTACGAAGAGAACATGAGATAGTCAAAAGAGCATAATTAAGAGTTGTTATCATTCTTTTGTAGTTGTTTTGTGATAAACAAAAAGTGGCAGCTGTCAAAAAACTAACAGAAAGGGCCATGGGTAAAGGATTGCCAATTAGAAAGATTTTCTGAAGAACATTGTAAACCTCAATAACGTCAGTTTTGAATGACTCAGAGGCAGATGAAGATATCATGAAAAGAATAAGAAGAAGTCGGCAGAAGATCGTAAATCCAAACAGGAATCATTGATAATAGCATGAAAAGTATGATTCCATTTTGGATAATTTCTACTATTTGAATAAAAATAAACAATTTATTGACTGATTTGGCCATTTATATCTTCAATAGGTAACCTATTGAAATCAAACCACACTTTAATAAAATGTTTTTATGGGCTTGCAATTGTAATTTACTGAATGATTTACTTTATAATGGCACGTTAATGTATAATTGGTACAAAAATTTATCAATGAACATCCTTAAATCTAGATTCTGGAATTTGAAGGTTCAAGACAGAAAGCTCTATCTCTCGGATATCTTTCGATCTAGTTTCTGGAACTTAGTACATCTTTCGTCTCACGCGCTAGCATCCTCCACTTCTCACTTTGTTCACGTGGAATATGAACAACTAGGATTCGATCTTTAATGGAGGAATACAAGCACGTGAACAAATATAATGGCGCTTTTTTTGAAACAAGCATTCAAAAAGTGACAACGCTCTCAAATTATAGGCTATATTGAACGATCACCTTTAAGGTCAAATTAAGGATAGGATTTTATATAGGCCAGATTCTATAGTCTTTATCCAGATTTGAGGTGAAAAGTTAAAAAAAAAAAAAAAAAAAAATAAGTCGTTGTGTCTTGATTTAAAGCATGGTAAAATCATATCACTTTTATTTTTGATTTATAAATCAAATGCAATATCAACAAATCGAAAGTCTTGGTGATGTTATAGCAAAAGCCGAGAAAAAGATTAAGAGCTATATTGAACAAGGAAAAAGCAGCAATATGGTCATTTTGCATGCATCTTATCTGGAAAAGAAGTTAAAGTTGTTCCAGTTCGAAGAAGAGATGCCAAACTTGAATATCCGTGTATCAAAGAAGGAGGAAATTCAGAAACAACTATACCTAACATTATGATTGATCTTGAACATGATATTCTATATGGAGATTGCCCAGGCTTTGAAGATTCAAATGGAACACAACAAGAAATTGTTAATGCATTTGCAATTAATTATTTACTAACGATGCTCACAGGTGGAAGCAACAAAATCAAAATTTTGTTAGTTATTGGTTCAGATGAAATTGTTGCAAGTCGATCAAAATCAATCTATCTGAATTTTCAACGAATGGAAGAAATGTTCCCAAATAAAAAAGAACTAAAAAATGGAGTTGGAATTATTTTTACTAGAGCCGATCCTTGTAAAGAAGGTATTGATTACATCGAGCAATTAAATGAAGAAGCAAAACCTCTTGTTAAAGAGTGGTGCAATTTTTTCATGGAACATGAAGACCGAGTATTTACATTACCAAAGGTTACACGCAATGATATAGATAAGGAGTATGAATATGAACAAAAAGGAAAGCTTATCGAATTCTTAACAAAAGATCAACTTATTTATCCAAATCATTTCATATCATTAAGTGAAACTGCCAAAAAAGATTTAGAAAAAGAGCTAAATAAACGAAGAGAATTACTTGATGATTTATTAACATTAATATTTGAAACAATATATAGCCAAATTAACAAAATCGACAAAACTGAAAAAGCTAATGAATGGTCAAATATATTACAAAGATTCATACAACTAGAAATTCATGATATTAAAGAGCTGAGAAATGCACTGAAGAACAATTTAAATAATGATTGTTTAGCATCACTTTCAAATTATCTCCAAAGTTTGGATGATTTTGAAGCATTTGATTCATTTATAAGTCAAGTTATAAATATTCAAACTAATACAAAAAATATTTCGATCTAAAGCAACAATTGCTATTAGTCAATTAAATTTAATTAAACAGCATGTTCAAACGATGGAATTACGAGAGAAAGATTTGAAGAATCAAAAAGAATTATTAAGAAAACAAGAACAAATTACACAAGATCTCAGATCTCGATTAGATGATCAAATGAATGAATCAAATAAAATAAGACAAGAGATGCAAAATCAAATGAATGAATCAAATCGAATCAGAAAAGAGATGGAACAACAAATGAAAAATCACAATGATGAACTAAAAAAAATGAATGAAGAATGAATTTATATAAAAATTATGACATGGTAGAAATCAAAAAAAATTTGGTTATCTTTCTAGTATGGATAATAATTTTAATTATTGGGATTACAATCCATTTCATCTGCTAATGTTTCTAATAAACCTTTAACTTCTTCTTTATTTTCATAAAAATATGAAGAATTCCATTAATTAAAATATGAAGAATTCCAAAAAAAATTGATTTCATGATGAATGTATTATTGAAATCACTTCAAATTCAATTAATGGTGATAATTTTTTGCCCAGAAATCTTGTTGATTATAAATCAAGCAATTCATATGCTTCCAAAAATTATATAAACAGCTATTTTTGCATTGACTTAATAGATCAAAGAATTCAAATTCATGATTATGTAATAAGGAATCCCGAGTATACAGAAAATTTTCATTTGGAAGACTGGGTTCTTGAAGTATCTAATGATAAAACCAATTGGATAACGATTGATTCGAGATGCTTAAAGGGGACTGATACATATTTGTGTAAAGTAAAATGGCCATCGAAAAATTTTTATCGATATATTAGAATCAGACAAACTGGAAAAGCATATACGGATGACAAATTTCCATACATATTTGGAGTTCGTTCAATTGATTTTTATGGAAAATTTTTACGACCATAATTCAAATGAATTTCAAATTACTTTAATTTTAAATAAACAATAAAACTTTATATAAATATGTATACAGTCGTGTATAAAATATTATAGTAAAAAATTTTTTATTTTGATGCAATCAGGGATGTTAATCGGGGGCCTAGGTCTTCCTCGAAAATTAACCTGAACCACTTTTCGAGTAAAATTTTTCCCAATTCTTGTATATCTCGAGGGGACATATTGCCATCAGTAATACAGGGTGGTAAAAAAGTCCGTTCGTCAGGGTTTTCTACAATGTATAGTTAACACTACTATTTCATGAATTCCAACAATGAACTCTGATGTTCTTGATATATTACATTTGAAAAAAATCTTTAAATATTTTAATATTAAAAAAATGTTTATTAAATTTAACTTAAGAATATTTCTTTTCCTTTATATTGCAACAATAACTTTATTATTTCAAAATTATTGTAATCAACGGCTATACTAAAGGCACTTTTATGAAACCATATCAATTAAAACAGTTTCATAAAAATTAATAAATTGTAATTAGATGAAAAAATAATTATTTTACAAACAGTATTTAATTGGAAAATGAAATCGTATGAAAATAATTGAAAAACAGGATTAAAGAGACTATTTTTTAAAAATTATTTTTACATTAACATCAATTTTTGGATTTTCTAGCAAAATCTTTACTGCTTCTTTGTTACTTTGTTGAATGGCAATGATTAGTGGAGTAGTTTGAAATTTAAATAAAACATCATTGAAAAGGTTAAATATGAATATCATAAATCAATAATTATAAAAAAACGTAATTAATTACAATGAATATAAAATACCATAAAAATAAATAAAAAAATTGTATAAAATATCAATGAATTAAAACTGAATTAAAGAGAATAAAAGTCAAAATAGTTTTTAGATTAACATCAATTTTTGGGTTTGATAATAATGATTTTATAATTTCCATGTTACCTTTTCTCAAAGCAACTGTTAATGGCGTTTTATTAATAAATATAAATCAAACCGTATAAAATTTTATATTGGAATTTTATAAGAAATAATTAACATAGAAATGATATAAAAAAATAAGATAAGCTAATTCTATTAAAACAAATAAAATGAACTTCATTAAAATATCAAATTATTAATTGAATTAAAAAAAATAATGGTGAAATGAAAAAATTAAATTCATATAAGGAATTTCATTATTTTTTAAAAATATTATAAAATTTCATGAAAATATATATTTGCTAATTTTATAAAGGAGCTATTAATTATAACATAATAAAAATATTTTAATGAATGGTATAAATATTTTATTTGGTTTTAAACTTTAAAAAATATTTTTAGAAAAATACTACACATATTTACATCAATATTTGAATGTGATAATAAATACTGAACTATATTTTCATTACCTCCTTTAACTGCAGCTATTAAAGCAGTGGTATGAAATAAATTTTTTAAATTTCATAAATTCATTTTTTTATTAAATGCTATGAAAATAATAAAATGTAAACTAAATAAAAAGAAAATGGATTAAAATTTTATCAAAACAGCATATATTAATTTTATTAATATTTTCCAAAAAATTGTATTTAATTAAATCAATAAAAACTTCAATAAAATAAAAAAAAACTTCATTTATCAAAATTAGAATAAAATTGTATAAGTTATATTTTGTTTAAACCCTATCAAAATAATTTTGCATGAATTTCATGAATTAAATTAAAACTAAAATTAAATCAAAATTTTGAATAGAAATGTGATTAAAATTCGAATATTTAAATGTGATTAAAAAATAATTAAATTTTGTTCAAAAACTAAAATTTGAATTTGATGAAATAATTTGGAAAGAACTTTATAATTATGAGTGATATAAAATGCTATGAAATATATAAATAAAATTAATTTCTGGTTTACATCAATATCTGGCTTTGCTAACAAAAGTTTAACAATTTCTTCATTTCTGATACCAATTGCAAGTAATAAAGCATTTGTGTTATAAATCAAACGCTAGGTTCATTTTGGTAAAACAAAAGCATAAAGTTTTCTCTTTTTGAATGATAAGGTTATATAAAATCAAACTTTTTCAAATAAGTTTCTGGAGACATGCTATTAGTTTGAGAGGAATATAAATAAATATTATACAATTTTTTTCTGAGAATTTGAATAGATTAAACGGTTTTAATCGTTTTTATATATATATATAAAAAGAGCTAAATTTTTAAGCTTTCAAAGGCAGATTTATCATTTCAAAAACATGTACGCAAGCAAAAACACAAAATCAATCTTTTAACAATGTTGAATAATAAAAAAAGGCTTTTAATTAAAAACAATGTAAATCAGAATATACAAATTCTAGAGCAAAAGAAGTTTTTAAATAATAAAACTTATAATGTTATTAAAGATTTATTAAACAATCTAACTTTAAGTCCAAATGCGAGATCTTACTCTGATGAATCAAAGTTATTTTACCTTTGCATTTTTGAAAAGTCTGCAAAAGCTATATCACTGGCTCGAGAAAACCTTTCCAATTCCGTGCGAGACATATTTGCGAAAAACTTTTACCAATTTAATAAAAGAAACTGAAGTCGATTTTCAATCTCTTGATAATCTTCCTAAAATTATTTCAAATTAAGCATAAAAGAAACTGTTGATGCAGTTCTTTCCATAGACGCTTTTAGCGCCACCTATTTGATGAAAATGACTGATGCGCAAAAAGAATCTAAAGTTCAAAATGATGAAATCGTTTTTAGTTATAACAACGATAGCCATTCAAATATTTATTATTTCAATAATAATGTTGATTGTGTAAACAATTCAAATAAAACCCAAATCGATACAAATAATTCTAAAATAAATAACGGAAAAAACATTTTTCTATTCATTTCAATAAATTTGAATGTGAAAATGTTTTTATTTTTTTAATTTTACCTATAAGAACTGATACAAAACCACAAATTATTCACTTGAAGCATTCAAAAAGTGGATCTGCCAATTTTGAAATTGAAAGAATTATTTCAATTTTTTTAGAACATTTAAAAAAAAGTTGTTTTAGAATTCAATATATTTCATGTGATGGTGATCGTTTTTATAACAAATTTTTTGAGAACCAATTCAATTTAATTGATAAAACAATAAAAGATAAATCATTTGAATCATTTTGTTTAGAAAATAGTAAAATAATTCCAATTTGGATTAGCGACCATTTCATTTATTTAAAAATGGTCGAAGTCGTATTTTAAATAATAATATCATTATCAATTCTTATGTTGAATCATGTTTTTTCAATGCAGCTGAAATCAATGATGTATAAAACTTAGGAAAAGTTTTAAATGATAGAACCAGTTTAGATAAAATGCGTGATGTATACCCAATCACGCTTTTTACTTTTAATTGTTCGATAAAATTATTACGAGAAGGCAAATTTGAAGCATTTGTCTATGTTTTTGTTTACGCCTTATGGAATGAAGCGATTCTTAACTAAAATATTGATAATACAACTAGAATATATTTACTTCAAAATTTACCAAAAATTTTGGTTTTTTTATACGATGTTTTTAAGAGCAAAAAACTGCCAACAAACATTGGATTCAAAAAGTCGAAGAATATTCAATTTGTTACAATTTTTACTATTGAAAAACTTCAGAGATGGATAGCTACAGTTTCAATACAAATTTATCAAATTTATCTGAATGATTTCAGAACTCGAATAAACCGTTTAGGATCACATTGTACTGAACAACAGATAGGTCAAGTTAGATCTTTTTGTTATAATGATCACAGATTAAATAAAATAGTACATGCTTGTGCTGTTCTTTGCTTAATTAAAAAAATATCAAAAGAACTCTTTAAAGAAGTTCCCAGAAAAAAAAGATTGAATAGAGGCGGTTGCCAATTGAATCCAGGAAGAATTAAGATCAATTTTGGCGATTCAGTAGATCAAGTAGCAAATATTATATTAGGAATTCTTGGCTACATAGAAAAGCCATCAAAAGAAAATGAATCAAAATTGTATGAACTTTATAACTATTATGCAAAAAATAAGATTGAAAAGAAATTATATAATACAGACCATTAGAACAGTATGAATGTGTTTTAATAGATCAACATATTTATCATGGATATTCATTAAGTGTAGCAGCAAACTTTTTGAGACCCGAACGGTCACATCATTGAAAAAGTTAGTTGAGCAAAGAAAAAGATATCTTCAAATGAATGGATATATAAAATAGTTTAAATTAATAATTTTCTCATAATTAAATATTTCCCCCTCTAAACATAATTATTATTTTGTTATTATTATTATTATTTTTATTTTTAATATTCAATGGATTAAAATAAATATGTTCTCAAAAAATTGTGAAAAATTTGTATAATTTGTAAATATTTTTTTTGCGATATCCTACCTAAGTTTTTTGTTCATCTTTTATATTGATATTACACTTAACATAAATATTATAAATATAAAATATTAACTCTTTATTTTCAAATTGATAGGTTGTGGTACCTATTAACAAATAATGATTCTCTGTCTTTTTAATGAATGATGAAGACGAGAATGGTAGCATTCAGGTGTGGTGTTTCAGCTTGACAAAAAGGCACGAAGCCATTAAATTTGGACAAATCTTTGACAAAGTTAAGAAAAAAGTTGGTAACATTCGTTACTGATACAAACCAAACACAATGAAATCTATCAAAAAAATATGAACGGTTCAATTCATCTAGGCAGAAATATCAGATCAATTTCCGTCAATCTTTATAATTTTTATGAAAAGAATCGTCGTTTAGTCATTACTGAACAAGAGTTTCTTGATGCATGCAGAGAATTCATAAACGATGCTACAATTACAGTTGGAAAAACTACTATATAAATTTCTGTTCAAGATTATCGTCATTCTATCGTTGTCCTCACTCTAATAATAAAAAAATACTCAATTTGAAGTGAAAAAAAAGAATGATAAAAAAATTGAAAATGCAATTGAAAACAATGATGATAAAGAGATGAAAACTATGTTAGAATCGGAGCTTGAGCCTTGAAACTAAATAAAAGAAATTACAATGATGATTGGATTAGCTGTGGCATGTTACAACGTAGTAACATGAGAAATGAACAGGTGAGAAGGTCCATTGTGTAATTTATATTTGAATTGATATTAAAATTTCTGTATAAAATCATTGGGTCAACATAAGATGTGAAAACATTATTTTGAATATTTGAATAGGCTGTATTTAAATAATATACATATCGTTTTGTGTATTTTGATGGCTAAGATCAACGATTTTTTTAAACGTACAATAGCTTGTAAATTAGTAGAGTATGAACATGTGGAATTTGGAACATTTATGATATCTGACATCAAAAACAAAACAAAAAAAGTGAAGTTAAAAATCATTTAACGACCTCTTATAAATTATTATTTATGATTTTTTTGAAATTATATTAAAAAAGTTACTTATGTAACTTTCGATTTCTCTCTTCTTTCTCTTTATCTTCGGGATACCCCAAATGGAAACAATCATTCTGCAGAAATAACAAATTATTCAACAACTCCAACTACAATTGCAAAATTTGAATCCAAAAGACAAATTTCGACTTCTTCTGATAAAAAACTTTTTAAATAAAAAAGAAAGGAAAGACAAAATTTTTATTTTTTACTATTTTTTGATTAAATAAAAATGGGAGAAAAAAAAAAAAAAAAAAATTGATCAAAAAGTTCAACAATAGGAAAATCTTGCAACAAAAATATTAAAAACAGTAATAGATTTACATCCAAACAAAAGACCTTTAGTAAACTTATTATCAGAAAAATGGAATGAACCTTTGACTTATTACATTAAAGAAATCAAATATTTTAAAAGAATGAGCTCAATTGAAGATACACAGTCAAATGAATCTTTTCATTCTTTGAAAACTCGTTTGGCATCAAATCATATAAATTGGGGAATATCTTGGAAGCTGAGAATGTGTCTGGCTGTAGTAAAGTGGAATTTAGGTGAATGTTCTAGAAAATGGATTGATGGAAAACTGGGAATAAAGTATTCAAATATCTGTTACAATATGCTTTCAAAAATGGAATCAATTTTAATGAAAAGAAGAATCAAATCAAATTCATATGAATATCTGCACCATCGAAATCTTCAATGATATAAGAAGAAAACAAATAATCATCCAAAGATAGACATCAATATTTTGAAGATCTCAAAATCAATAGAATAATAATAATTCAGCCAAATTTCAATAATGCCTTTTAATCGTTACCAGAAATTGCTAATATTGGCCAGATATGCTATTTATCTTCAATTGTTCAATTAATATTCAAATCATCATTTTTGGAATTGTTTATGAGAATGAGCATTCTCATACAAATCCCAGCAGATTTTTATCTAATTGAATTACAACCAAAATCTTCAATAAGAAACAATTGTCGAATTATTAGCAAATAATCCAATATTTAGTTCAGATCGTCCTGCAGATCCTGTTATATATTTAACTTACGTTTTAATTGAATAACATATTCATGAGGGAGGGGAAAAAAAGGCCTAAATTTTTCTTCTAAACTTTATCAATGAATTTAATTATGAAATTCTCAAATTCTTCGAGTTAACAACCATGTCGTTTTGACAATTCTTTTTAGTATTTACATTTTATTGAAACATATGTAAAGGTGTCAGTTAGTTTGGTAGAATACTTGGTCTGCTATTTGAATATGTTATCGATGAGAGGTCTTAATTATCGTGTTGATTGTTAATTGGGCATGAAGCAAATCTTCTAATATTAGATTATTTTTTGATCCATATAAATATTTAATATGTGAGAAGAGCCTTTCTACTGGAATTTCGCTACATGACATATTTATAATACGAATAGCCATTTCTGCCAAAAGGCTCATTTTCTCATCTTTTCAGTACATTTCCCATAATTGAAACGAATCTGATGTTGGGAAATTTGGTGAATCTATAAAATTATAAATTTGTTGTTGTAATAAGGCTTCATCAAAATCAAATTTAATTTTATTATCATCAAATATATTTGATGTATTGATTTTAGAAAATTTTGTTTTTCTAAAATGTTAGCTATTTTTACAAAGTGATTTCTCGACCATGATTTAAACTACACAGCCTCAAATTAACAATCCTGCTATACAGCTTAGCTTACCTGTTGTTCCTGGTGTTAATCAACAAGGAAAACGCAAAGTAAAAAATTTGACTCTTGTGCTTAATGGTTCTTTACCATTAGCTATTTTAGGGCTCTTGCTTATGTTATAGAAAACACAGTCCCTGGAAAATTGTTATTACTTGAAATTGTATCTATTTACGAATCCTCTCAGATTGTAATTTTGAGCCTTATAACTTATACCTTATAACTATTGCCCTCAAAATACTTATAGATCTAGATTAGCATGTAACTTTAAAAGTGGTGATTCTATATTTTTGATAGCAAAGCAACAAGACACGATCAACAAGCTGTTGAAGGTACATTCACTTTCGTTTGTAATTATGTGATGTCTTATTAAAAAAGTCATATTAATCATTTCATTTATTTTTATACTTGATCCCAACCTAATTGCCTTTTCTGGCTTGTTTCTGATATTTCATTAATTAAATATATGAGACCAAATTACGATTATATATTTAGCAAAAAGTTCAATTGAAATTTCTAATAATATGAAATCGATCTTGAGAATCAGAAAGTAACAAGCCTACTATTATCGAAGAAACCCTTGTTTACTACTTCTAATTCCATTTTTTTTTTTTGTGTTTTGTTTTATCCACTTTTTCAACGATTAATTGTCCGCTTATCTTATAATTATCATTGTATTATTGAAAGGTTTACATTGATGTTAATTCTAAAATGAGAAATATAGTAAATAACAACCAAACTGTTTTAGTCTACGACTTTGGAACATCGGCAATAAAGTTTGGTTATAGTGGTGACATTCGACCATTATTTTCTATTCCTCCATATTCAGCTCAGCGAAATCAAGAAGATGAACTCGATATCAAATTTGGTGAAGAATGGCTTCAAAAAGATCTTTCTGGCGTTGAAGTTATACCAATGTTTGATCAAGATGGAAATATATTAAATAGAGAAAAGATTATTACATTTCTCGATTGGACTTACGATACTTGTTTTGGAGAAATTGATCCCCAACAATGGAAAGTTCTATTCTCGCAGCCTTCTTCACTACTTCTTCAGCCAAATAACTTCCGTACTCGTAGAGCATTGCTAGCAGAATTATCTTTTGAATTTGGTAATCATCCTCAACTTTCTTTCCAGCATGATTCATCTTTAGCTTGTTACGCACATGCAATTCATACAGGCGTTGTTGTTGACTTTGGATGGAGTTATTTACGCGTAGTTCCAGTTTTAGAAGGACATCCTTTTCGCAGAGCTATAAAACTCCTCAATTTAGGCGGTTTTGGCATAACAAACATTTTATCTAAAAGTATGGAAGAGAATGGGAAATCAATTCGAACTTTTCTAGATCCCAAACCATCAAACGGATTTGGAGGATTTTTCTCACAACAGAGAATAGTTTCTCCTACTCAGTCACAAGTTAATTTCTGTCGTCGTGGAATTCTAATGGACATGATAAAGAGTTTATTAAGATTTAAAACTAAACCAGATCCAAAAGAAACAATTGCAGATTATGTTTATTATATGCCAGGACGTGAAAAAGTTGAGATTCAAAACGAACTAGAATCCCTATCAACCCAGTTTTGGGAGGATACAGATGATCATTTATCACTTCAATCATTAATTGCAAGCTCAATATCAATGGTACCATTTGAAATACAAAATTCAATGTGGAATTCAATTGTCACATGCGGTGGATTATCAAAATTACAAGGATTCAATGATGTTTTGGAAAGTAAGCTCAAACTCGTTGCACCAAAAGGAACAAAACCAAAAGTAGTTGATCCACCTAGCTCAGAAAGGTCATTTTCAGTTTGGGTTGGTGGATCAATTGTAGCTTCTTATGAAAAATTCTCTGATTTGTGCATCACCTCTACAGAATGGAACGAAAATGGGGAAAGAATTCTTGATTTGAAATGTCTGTAATTAATATAATCATATAAATAAATGTTTTTTATTATCTGTAAATTATTAACTCAATGCATTTAAATTAATTCTACTATCATTAATTTTAGTTTTTTTAATTATTCAAAACACCTTTATTCCAAAAATAAAGTAGAGGATATAAAATATTTACTAAACAATATTAAAATATTAAAAAAAGGATCATCTATAGAATCTATTTTATGCCAATTTTTAACATTTTGAAATCATAGTTGATTTTGTAATGCTAATTCGCATTAGTAATTTCATAATTAATTTAAAGAACATCATGGTCCATTTTACAGAATAAGGGAGTATTAGGGTCCGGGAAATAAACTGCAAAGTTTGGCGGCGTTTCTTGAATAATCTTATATACAAGATTCATTGGAACTCGATGGAAGTGAACCGACGCAGCTGTGTGTGCAGGGCAAGGAAGTAGTTTGGGAGCTCCAGGATACAATTGGTAATAAGGCGGGCAGTCTTTAACTTCTGAATATTGTTTCTTTAAAATTACATCGGTTTGCGTTAAGGGCCAAGTGACAATAAATTTAGTAGTTTGATAATCCATAACATTCAATCCTAGTTCACGGAAGAAGGATGTTAAAGCAACATCATCGAATGATCCTTGACAAATCCTTCGGAATGTTTCAATATTTTCATAAAATTTTCGCATTGCATAATTTGAAAATAAATATCCAGTTCCTCCATGGGGATAATACATATGATTCCATTCATGCATGTTGAAAGCAAAATTATATGTTGTCATCGGATCTCCTTTCTTTTCTAATTCTGCAATAAATTTGAGTAATTCGGGCATATTAATAAATGTATCATGTATTCCACGGAAATACCACTTTTTATCAAGATTATATTTATTAAAATGAATCCACGTTTCTGGCGCTCGGATACAAAATTGCTTATCATCAAAACTTCCAATTCCTTCAGGTAAAACCAAAAAATCAATACCATTTACACTTAATGGACCATCTGAAAGATAGGTAATTGAATGATTAAATTTATAATATTTAAGTTGAGGTTCCCAAAACTTTCCACGCAAATCTGGATCTAAACCTTTTTGCGAAGCTCCAGCGATTACATAAAATGCAATAGATGTATTGCTATATACGATATCATCACTTGATTGGCTAAAGTCAATATCCTCTTTGCTTGGGACATAGTTACTGACAATTGGATGTGAATATTTTTGATAAAGGGCTATAAATTCAAGTGAAGTAGTAACTATTATTACAAATGATGTGAAAAAAATGAAGGCTATACGAAACCGACGGGATTTTGACATAGTCGATTTTGGAGGATGTATCATTGCTGTTTGTTTGTTACAACTTTTTCTATATCCTTTATTAATTTTTCAATTCATGATTACTTGATTTTTAAGATTGATTATATAAGATTCAGCATCATTTCTCTAATATATTTTGGAAAAATACTATTTTTAAAAATGATTTGATTTATAAAACCTCAAAATGATAAAAAAAATTATGAAATTGCTTTCATAATTGGGAAATAAAAAACAACAAATATACCATAAATTTTTTTGAATAATAATAAAATTTATCACCTTTTATATATGATTTTTTACATTAATATTAAAATCATTAGAATCTAAATAAGATATATTCATGAAATTATTTCAATAGAAAAAAGAATTTGAAAAGTTTATTGTTTTGCATAAGTTATTCTATTTCCATGTCAAACTTCCAGAGTTTATGCCAGAACTTAGTTAAAGATGAAGCTTTATTAAATCAATTTATTAACCAGCAATTTAATACTTTCTTTTCACAATTCAATGCTTTTTTAATTCAATATCAATTACAAAATACTAGCAAGCATCCGCTTCAAGGAACTTTTAAAAAGAAAAAAGTATTAAATATTTTTGATGATGTACTTAACAATGTTAAATATATTATATCAAAGACAAAGAAAAATAATTATTCGCCTCAATTAAAAGTTGATATAAAAGATGCATTTACATGCTTACTTCATCCATATACTTCAGATAGAATCCGTCAAAATTCTATACCTATATTTTATCTTCTTATTGAAAGACTAGGAGATCATGCATATGAAATGCTACAAGATGTGGCTCGTTTTGTTTTTGATTTTCAAATACTTCGTGAAGAATGCTCGCGAGAATCGAATTTTGATTTAATTGTTGATCAAAACAAATGTATTAATATTCCTGATATTGAAAGGACTAATAAAGAGCATTTAATTAAAAATATTGAAGAATTTGAAAAAAAAATAATCAAATCGTTAGAATCGGATAATTGCCACCTTTTTCTATTTTTTAGGAAAATGATGCTTATTCCTGCTTATGATCGCGCAATAAATAAAAATGCTACATTTGGAATTTCAGGTGTTGCTCCACAAGTTTTGCATAAAGCAATTGTCACTGTTTTGAACGCTGCTACAAAATCTACTACATTTAAAACAGTTGTTAATGATTCAATGGGATATTTTATGGAAGCTGCTATTCAAGCAAGTAACAACTATTCTTCATTAGAAGAATCAAGAACTTTTGTTCTCAAATTTTTTAAAAAATTATGTAATGATCAAAATAAAGATGTTTTGAAAGTTCAACCAATTGGAGTAATTTGCAGAGGATTAGAAGCCCTCCTAGATTTAATTCAAACATCAGGTCCAAAAGCTGATGACATTGTAACTTGTTATGACAAAGCTTTGAAATACTTTCAATTATGCCTTTCTATTTTTGAGAAAGAAAGAAAATCCTTAGCTATCCAATTAGTCAATTGGCCTCATCCCGAAAGCCTCCCGCAAATTTTAATAATTCTTTTAACCGGTTTTGTGAATGTTGGAATTGAAGATCCAGAACTTTGGGACCTTCTTAAAGAACCAAGCAAATACCCAAGTATATTTCTTTCAACACTATCAGTTTTTTCATCTTATTTTTCATTTTCAATATCACAAACATTATTAAAATATACAAACGAAAATTTATCAACCGCCATGGTATTTATAGAGTCACAAAATAATTGGACAGGAAAAGATAGCAACCAATTAATGAAAAAATTGGTTTCAAATAAGAATCCAACATTTTTCTTTAGCAATACTAATAATTTAAGAAAATCATTTTGCTTACAAGATAACATTCCATATCTTTATCCAATTGAGTGCAATACCTGGAAACCTTTTGTTGAAACTATCAAGAACTTGAACTATGAGTCCATTCAAGATTCTGACTTGCAATTCAAGACATATTTGGTCGGTGTATCATTTGTTTACCCACTTATTACTTTAATAACAAACTTTCCTCCCGATTTGGAGTATAGTGTCGAATTTATTATCGAGAATTATTTGGACTGGCTAAAAGAATGCTGTTCTCCTTCCAAAACTAATCCATATATTATTCACTCTTCATTAACGAATTTAGGTGATATTTTTACAAACGATTTATGCGTTCATTCTGTTTCAGATGAATGCGTTTTAGATTGGGTATTAACTCTTCAACATTACATTAAAAGTAGCAACCAGAAAATCAAAATCAAAGCTTTAATATTAGGCTGTAAAGCTATTTATAATGGTATTTTAGGCTCATCAAGTATTCTCAATGACGATATAGCTTCAAATTTATTAACCACGAGCAAATTAGGTAAAATTCAACTTTCAGCGATTAATTCAATCGAGCTTATTAATAATATCGAGTCTCAATACCGTGCAAGTTATTTATTTAGAATTTTAATTGAATCAGTTTATAATTCTAAAAGTGAAAATCTTGAACAAATTGTCGCAGAGATTATTACACTTCTTACTCAAAATGCTAGGGTTGTTGATATATATAACCTTTGGCCAATGATTTTATTCATCAAAGAAATGAAAAATTTAAATGAAGAAATCGTTGATAAATTAATTTTAGAATTAATAGAATCAATTGAAAAAGTTGACCCTTCTTATGGTGATGCACTCCTTCAATTTGTTTGTGACTTAATTGTTTACTCTTCATCTAAAAAAGGAATCGAAAGATTTAATGAGCTACCTGAGGATTATAAACAAGGACATGTTTTACTATTTATTTCCCGATATTTTAATAATTTAACATATCCTTTGTATGAAACTAATGAGTTTGATAAGCAGTTCTTTACAAATGGCCGCCATGAAATTTTACAATTCTATGATAAGAATAAAATTTCAACAAATTTAGCTGTGGGCCATTTTGCTTTTCAATTCAATCAATTTTCTGAGACAGAAATGGATGAAACAACACTCCCAGATCCAAATAATTTCAATTCAACAGAATCTCTTTCAATTCCAGATTCAACAAGCTACGAATTTCAAGAAGACCTTAATAATTCAGCCACAAACTTTTTCAAAGAAGGTCTTTTCTCACCTTCTGACTTTAACGTTCAAAACGATAAACAGAAAGATGATGAAAGTTTTCCAGAAAACTACTCGCAAAAGCTTGTTGAATTTCCAAAAACATATGGCGTTCAATCAGCTGCTTTTGCATCATCAACTGGATTTACAGATCCGATATCATCATATCGTTTTGTCCCATGTGGATTTCCAACTTTCACAGCAGATATGAATATTCCATATAAGAAGAAAATTAAAGTTGGAATTCGTTTCAAATCAGAAACACCACATTTAAAAAGTTTTCAGAAAGGTCTTGGCATTTTAAACAATTCAGATGGAAATACAATTCTTTATAAAGATTGCAGATATGAAATAACATTCATCATTAATTCTACAATAAAAGCAAATAAAATCGAAATTTTCTGGAATGATAAGAATCCAAATTCTTTCATACCTGAAAATCGCGCACGTATTCAAATAAGTGAAATGGATGATGGCTTTCTAGTGGAAACTTTATTCCATAAAGAAATTGTGCGTCCTAATGGTTTATGCGATGCTGTTGTATCAATGAAATCACTTCCTGCATTTGCAATAGCTCAAGTATTGGCAGTACACGAAATCATTAAGTCTAAGAAATTGGATGATAAGCACCAGCTTGCCTCAAATAAATTGAAAACTATTGAAGAAGAAAACTTCCCTCAGCGAAGTTCAATGTTTTCTAATGAAAAAGCATTGCTTTTTGTATAGGCGCGATATAAATCTGAGTTTTTTTTTTTTATTATTCTATTTTAATAAAAATGTGAATTTTTCGAGTTAATGAAAATGTATAAAAATGTGAATTTTAAAGGCCTTTGCATTTTAAACTATTTATTTTATTTTATTAATTATTGATAAAATACCATGAGAAACAATGATCATTTCCGAATGATTTAATTTGCTTTATAAATATATCTCGAAAGTAATGATCGTGCTTTAAATAAAATGTTTATCTCTTAATATTATTTATTTATTTAATAGATTGACATAATCCATCAATTGATATGTCTTTGATTCATATATGATTTGATTTGAATATTTAAATGAACAAATTGAAATTGAAATTTTTAAATGCTAATTTAAATTTCTGACTTTTGAGAAATAATTTAATGTCTGCAGGAAAAGCTTCACTTATTGCTGGAAGATTTAAGTCTTTCAAAGCACTTGGTGAAGGTACATATGGTATTGTTTATATTGCAAAGGATGTTAAAGAAAATCAGTTCGTCGCTCTTAAAAAATTTCGAACTCGAAAAGCTCAAGATGGAATAGATTATAATACAATACAAGAAATTCGACAACTCAGCGAATTAAATCATCCAAATATTCTTAGATTTCTTGGAGTTTTTCCTTCTGATGACTCATTATATATTGCTACAGAATATCTTCCAGTTTCATTATCTCATTTAATTTATACGAAAGATGAATCAAAACTTCTTTCAGAAGCAGATATCAAATGCATTATGAGGATGATTCTAGAAGGTTTAAATTATCTTCATAAAAATTGGATAATACATCGTGATTTAAAGCCGGCAAACATGCTTCTTTCACCAGGAGGAATTCTCAAACTTATTGATTTTGGTTTATCAACTGATTTTCCTCCTGATTTTGGACCAATGATATCACAAGTTGTTACACAATGGTACAAAGCTCCAGAATTATGCTTTGGAGCCAATTATTATGGTCCAGCAATTGACATTTGGTCTGTCGGATGCATTTTTGCTGAAATGCTTTTAAATAAACCATTTTTACCTGGTGCAAATGATCTTGAAGAACTTCAATTGATTGCTAATGTTTTTGGCCAAATTGTTTGGCCAGGATGTGATAAATTGCCCGGATTTGTTAAAATTCTTCCAAATAATCCAGCTAATAAAGAAAATCCAGGTGTACCAGCTATTCCTTTAGCTCAATTATTTAGCGCAATTAAAGATCCTGCTGCCATTGACCTTCTTGCAAAACTAATGGCAATAGATCCATCACAAAGAATATCTGCAGAAGATGCTCTTCATCATCCATATTTCCAATCTCTCCCTCTTCCAACATTACCATCAGATTTACCAATATCAAAAGAAGCTAAAAATTCATCAGGAGTTCCGATGAGTTTATTAATGACTACAGGATTAATGACTGGTGCTGGTTCGATGACAGCACGAACAAAATATGCACCAGGTACAACTTTAATTGCAATGAAAAAATAGAACATATATTTAATCACTCTCATTATTCTTTTTGCTTATATTAAATAATTTAGAATGCATCATTTTAAAATCTTTTTTTTTTCTTTTTGAAATACAAAAATATGATATATATAGTGGTAATATATTTAATATTTGACATAAACATTCACTATATATAATAAAAAGATAGCTAATGGTGAGACAAGTTTTAAAGTAAGTTCAGCAACATGAAAGGTAAAAGCAATAAAAGTTGAAAAGAATTGAGGATGCAAATATAAAAAGGAATAAAAAACGTAATAAAAGCACTTGATTTTCAATTCAACTTCGAATATTATTTTTTTTTTAATGGTTTTATTTAGGTTTAAGCCATATGATCTTTTTTTGCTTATATCTTTTGTAAGCTTACAAAAGAACAATGTTTATTTAAATATAATATGGTTATATTATTTTCAAAACATATTTGATTTTTAGAAGAAAAATTGAAAAAATTCAATATTTATTGAAAAAGTTCTTTGAAAATTTTAGCTCAAAATTCTAATGGATACAAATGATTTAGGAAATAACAAACAAGAAATAAAAACCGAATTGAACAATGGAAAAAATAACATAATACCTAATACAAAAAAGAGAGGTCGCCCACGAAAAAAGGATATTCCAATATTTACTGATGATAATCATACTAAGAAAGATAAAAAAATCGACGACAGCCAAAAAATAGATAAATCTGACTATGAGGAAAACCTTTTAGAATTTGAAGAAGAAGAAGAGAATAATAGTGAAAACGATGAAACTGATGATTTATATGCTCCAGTAGATAACAACAATAATGATAATGATAACAGTAGTTTATATCAAAACAAAAGAGGGCGTAAAAGGAAATCTCAACAAACTGAAGATTATAAAAATGTTCAACAAATTTCAACAAACGAAGAAGAGGATACTATTACCAATGCTCCAAAGAAAAGAGGACGAAAAAAGAAAATTAAAGACGATAGCTCAAGTGATTTAAATAGCAATCCTTCAAATCCTAATACTGATATTGATAATGCAAAAAGAACTAATAAACGTAGAAAAATTAAAAAAGAAGAAATAGATGATACTCAAGATACAGATACAGATATTAAAAATGGAATTAATGATCTTACAAACCTACCAATAGAACTCCTACGCATGGAACTTGTACAGCGAGGCTATCACGAAGGCGTTATCAATCGTTTAGATAAATGGTATCTGGTAAGCATGCTTCGAGAAACTGCATTTAATCATTTTAATTATTTTTCTTTTTGCCACAGCAGATTTGGTTTAAATTCTTGGGATCAAAATGATGGACCAATGGAAAAAATATTCGAAAATGACCCAGAAACAGAGAGGAAAAGACTCGAAGAACAAAGATTGAAAAAAGAAGAAAAAGAAAAAGAGGAAGAAAATGTTTTTGATGATAATTCAATAGATCCAAACGAATTTTCAAAAGAGAAGCTTAAGAAGAGTAATGGACGATTTAAGAGAATGTATGAATTCTTTTAATAATTTACAAAAATAGAACAATAGTAATTATTGCTCGATTATCAATCTCTAATCAGATTAATTCTGATCTTATTTATAATTATACTTTTTTATTTGTGACAAATAAAGAATATTTTATCAAATTGATTTTTTTTTTATATTTCTATAAAAACGTTTTTTTTTTTTTTT
>JAPFFF010000259.1:0-28688 GCA_039105265.1 Tritrichomonas musculus | reverse complement strand
CTTCTTGAATATTGTCCGATGAACTTAGAGAAAGGAATTGAAGAAAAAATGTTTTCTAATGAAGAAATTGTTAAAATCATTTACCAAATCATTGAAGGAATGAAATACATTCACTTCAAGAAAATCATTCATCGTGATATAAAGCCATCAAACATACTAATTGCAAGTGATGGAATCGTCAGAATTTCTGATTTCGGTATCTCTAAGTTGATGTCAACTCGCGATCAAAGTATGACACTCGGAATTGGAAGTCAGAAATACATGGCACCCGAAATCATCAATGAAGAAGATCATTACGATGAAAAAGTTGATGTTTACTCATTCGGAGTTCTCGTCTTCTTCGTCCTGAGCGGCGGAAAAATACCAAATATCAAGATTGGCGAAATATTGAATGGCAAGAAGGCTGAAATTCCATCGTCATTCACCGATTTTTCAAAGAAATTGATCAGCGACTGCTGGAATTTCAAATCAAAAGACCGTCCTTCATTCAGTGCGATCCTTGAAAGATTGATAAAAAGCAATTACAATTTGCTTCCATTAAAAAACAATGAATTAAAAGGTGTAAAAGCATTCGTCAAGCTTCACAAAACAAAAATTCCATTTTGTGAAGTTGAAGACAATTCTTCTCATTTACCTTCTCTAAAATAACTTGAAAATTTAAAATTTATTAATTGAATAAAAACTTTTTTTTTTTTTAAATCCATCTTTATGAATTCTTTTTCAGTTTTATAAAGTTATTTTCACCATATAATAGGTCAATTTTTTTAAAGGTGACTGAAAAAAAAATTTATAATGTTAGTAATCAATTCAACTTTTGAAAAAAAAAAAAAAAAAAAAAAAAAAAAAAAAAAAAAAAAAAAAAATGTTGGCGTCAAAATCTATTCATTTTACTTCGCCAACTTTATTGAAATGAAAAAATAATCAAAAAAACTGACCGGCCGGGAATCGAACCCGGGTCTTAAGAACGACAGTCTTATACTGCTACCACTACACCACCGATCACTTCGTTTATACATGTTTATACTGGCAAATCCATTTTAATTTTTTTTATCAAAACGAAAAATTATAATGATTCTCTTTTTATGAATTACAACTAATTTGACAGCAAATTTAAAATATTAAACATATTTATATTCAATTGAAATATTTTCAGCTTTATCTGTCAACTCTTTGCCAGTAATGATGCAAATTGGATGCTGATATGATTTCAAATATTCTTTTAATTCTTTTTTGTCATAATAAACTCTTGATGATGCCAAAATTAAGCTTTTTTCAGGGATTTTTTTGCAATTAAACTGTGAAATATTATGAATTGGAACTTCTGTAGATTTTTTGATATTTAAATCAGGTGAAACATCATCATCAACCGAACATGCGCTTAAATATTCTTTATAATCGTTTTTAGCATATTTATCGGATGACTCCATTGCCAATCTTCGATATTCCTGATTATCAAAATAATATTCCAAGCAAGCATCCAGACGGAATGATGAATATAAATCTTCAAAGATGAAAATTCTCTTGATCTCTTGAATAAGATTTACTACTTTCATCCAAGCCTTGTAATTCTCATTGAGAATGTCAAGGCAAATTTGACCGTCACTTGACACATTGATATGATAAGGAACCGTAACAAATCTGAAGCTTGGCGGCTGAGATGGATAAAGATCAGGAAATGAAACACTTAATTCCCACCATTTATTTTTATAAATGTAATCACCATCTCCTTTAATGAAGACTCTCCATTTGTCAATATTTGACTTATATAAGAAAACCTGAATTTCTGGATCAAATTGGCTTGATTCATCAACTTTTCTCAATGCAACATCATACAATTCACTTAAAATTCTTTTATTTCGTGAATTTTCATGTCTTTTATTATCGATACTTAAAATATGATTTATTGTTGAAAGTTGATTTTGTTGAAAAACTCGAAAATTTTCGAGATCGAAATCGTCATAAACGCTACTTTCAATAAGATTGTCCATGAATTCTTCAGTGATCTTTTCTGGTTTGATTTTGAATGGTATTGATGATTTATCGTTTGGAATAAGTGGTTTATAATGTTTCAAACGTTCTTCATAGTTAAGAATTTGGATGTTTTCAAAAATTGAGAAAAAATGTTGAAAATCATTGAATAAAAAAGCAAAACCTCCAGTTAAATGACAAACTGCACAAAGTGCCTTGCATTCTTCTTCGTTATTTGTAATGGCAAAACCATCAACAATTATTTTATTCATAATTAATTCTTTGACAACTTTAGTTATTTTAAATGATGATCCTCTATCTTGTCCATCAGAAAAGACGATGATTCTTGATATTGCGTTTTTATATATTTCATTTCCAAAAACATCTTTTTTGAACTTATGAATTTCATTGATATTCAAAGCAATTGCATCCCATAATTTGGTCTTACCAGATGGAGATATTTCTTTAAATGCGTTTTCGATATCATGACAAAAAAAAGTAAATGGATGCCTCAACAATACTTGGCTACCAAATGAAACCAAACTAAGAAAACTTTGAATATTACATGCTTGCATTCTATTTATTAATGATGTAATGCATTGGAATGCAATTGTGAGTCGATTTACCTCTCGATTCATGTTATTTTTTCCATTGATATCATATTTCATAGACATTGATACATCAACATCAATCATAATAATTTGTTTAACATCAGATGGATCAATAAATGAGTCGTCATCATCTTCATGCTGTTGTGATTTGGCGAAGCTTTCAAGATCAACAGATTCAATTTGTCCAATCATTGGATCAAAAATAGTAATTAAATTATTTTTGGTTTGATTTTTAATTGGCGTATTCATCATAAACAAGTAATTATGATTTTCCCCTTTTATGAATGAACAACCCAAATCATGACGAATTGAAAAAGGAGGAACTGGAGTGAAAGAAGAAAAGAGCTCATATGATTTCTCAATTTTATCAAAAGTTATATCATTTATAGGAGCCGGAGTATAAAATCCATTGTCTATGCCAGGCTTCCATACCACATATTTTATTGTCTTCAAGCCAGGAGGAAGAGTGCTTGCATCATTGCTTTCATATACTGAAATGCCAGAAGAAATGAAGTCCTCACAAACATCAACAATCAAATTGCAAATTCGAAGGCCATATTCAAACACATACAAATCCTCAATTTTTGAATTTAAAAATATTTTAAAGAAAGTAAAAAGTGTCGAACAAACATTAACTATATCATTACAAGTTATGTATTCGTTTTCTATGATTTTTTGCAGCGATATGCTAAATGGTGGAAAATGAATCAGGCCAGAAGTTTTATTATTGAATTTTTCAGTGTTACTTCCTTTTTCATATGAAAAATAGGTCAGTAAACAAGCTATATCACAAAGACCTCGAGTTGTTGACTCACATAAAGGTGACATTAATAATTTATGCATCGGGTCACTTAAATTGCAGCGTCCAATAAAAGATTCATTAAGTTTTTCATCTGGAATTTCAATTGAAATCACGCCATAAATGTTTTTTGAAGGATTCAAATCTTCATTTAAATAAAAATCTTTAAGAGTGCCGGCAATGAATGGAAATCCAATTGAAAGGTAAACGGTTATTTTCTTGCCTTTTGTATCAATTTTTCCTTCTAGAAAATTTAGAAGCTCTTTTTGACATTGACTTGGATTTAGGTTCATTCTTAAATTAATAGGAATTCCGTTTAATAACATGTCACCATCACCACCTGTGAAGTAAAAGCATAAATTTATATATGAAAGGCTGCTGTCTAATTTATCTGATGGGATATCTAACTTAGTTGCAATAAATATGCTGTCTTCGTTTGATTTCCACAAATCGTTAATAATTGAATCTTGAGAAACTTTAGTTTTTTCATAAAAAAGAAATGAATATGTATTATCATGTTTTGAATTAATCATATCAATAACTTCTTGGCAGGTTGCTTCTTTAGAAAGAGATATGTTATAAATTTCAATTGAAATATCAATTAATGTATATTTGATATTTATTGGATCTGACATGATATAACAAAATGTTTCAAAGACCAAATAAAATCTGAAAGCAGCAACTTTTTCAATAACATTTCAAATAATTATTTATTATTTGAAATGAGTACAAAAATAATGATTCTGTCATCAGCAGGCTTAAAAAACATTATTAGAGATAATAATGAGTTTACTTTTTCATTTGGTGACCGAGAAATCCGTATGGACAACATTTTTGCCGAATTTATTTCACCAATTGTTTCCCATCTTCATCATTCTGATCCAACAATTAATCAATTATGCTACAAGATGCCACCAAATACCAAAATTCCCCGATTTGACGAAATATTTACCGATGATCTGATCACAAAATTAAAATTAATTTCAAGTGGAGTGCAAACAGAGCTAAACGAAACTGAGAGCCAAAAAATGCGACTAGCATCGATTCTTCTCTGCAACGAAGAGCTTTTCAACAAGATCGACGAACTGTTCCCTGCAGATGATAGCGCCGATGAGATGGTCAAGCGCCTGGAAGAACTCGAAGTCTGCGAAATCATGAAAAACATGACGAATGAAATCAAAATAGACATAGGAAGCATCGTTTCAGTGATCGCCCGGAATTTCTATCTGATTGACAAAAGCAAAATCAAAACGATTTCAAAGCCACTTTTTCACTCGATCATCAGCAACGACCATTTAAGAATTGAAACCGAAGATTGCCTTTTTGACACCATCACTGAGTATTTTGAATGTGAAGTGAAGGAAGACGATTCTGAATCTGACTTCTCATGCATCAATTCATTCCTCGAGGAAGTGAGAATGCGCAAGCTGAGCGACAGCAAATTCAAGGAGCTGCTGCAGCGCGTGGAAGCAGGGAAAATGACAGAGAGTCTTTGGCGGAGCATCTGCGACCGAATATGCAGAGAAGGAGAAGGAAGCGAAGATGAAGGAAGCAGACAGAGATATACAAAAGAAACCGCCAAACAACCGTCACAATCAGTTCGTACTTTTTCGTTTGACGGGCAAGAGTGCAACCGCCTGAATGGCATCGTCAGATTCCTCACGAAAAAAATAGAAGGCGGAAACGTTCATGAAAAAGATGTCGTTTCTGTCACAGCTTCGTCTGAATATACTGCTTGCTGGGCAAAAAATACTGTTGATTTCGATAACGTAAACACTTTCTTGTGCACACATAATGTAGAAAATCAATGGCTGAAGTACGACTTCAAAGATCTGAAAGTTCGGCCGACTCAATACTCAATCAGGTCGAAGCCGGACGGTACCGGCGATTTTCATCCGATGCACTGGGTGATTGAAGGCTCAAACAGTGACAATGACTGGACAGTCATTGACAGCCGCAGTGATGTAAAGAGCCTCAATGCTCAGAGTGTCATTTGCACATTCGACATTCAACGGCCAGTAAATGAATTCTACAGATACCTCAGACTTCGCCAAACTGGAAAAAATGCATGTGGCAGGAACGAATTAGGTCTCTCTTCGCTTGAATATTTTGGATCGGTCATTTGATCATTTCCAAATGCTTCTGATATAATTATCAAAACAGAATGATGCCTTTTTAATTTCTGTGTTTTATTATTTAATAATTCAAAGATTTATTTTTTAAATTGAAAAATTATCAAATGCTTTGGTAATGCCAAATTTTGTAATGATAACATCTGATGAATCAGTAATTATGAAGACTCATTTATTATTAAAGCAAAATTGGATATAGATGTATTACAACCTTTACTTTTTGGTTGACTAGTTTTATATAATAATATATATTATATTTAAATCAATAATCAATGAGTCGATATTATTATAACGTATATTAAGAAAAAGTACTAGTAAATTTTAAGATATGAATATTTTTTGTAATATATCTATTTGAATAGCTGTGAAAAAATATTCTTAAAGCTTATTCATTTTTTTTTTTTTCAAATTATTTTATAAATATTGTTGATTCCATTACATTATTTAATTATATATTTCAAATGGATAATATGCTTGAAACGGATGTCCTTTATTCGTCTTAAATATTTGTACATTTTAAAAATTATAACAGACATAATGCAGCCAATGATGATTATTTTGTAAAAAATTGTTATTTAATATCTTTTATTTATATTTTCATATAATTTTTCTCAATGATAAAAATTTATATTTAGATATTTATGAATCAAAAATACATTTTGTATTTTTAAACTTTTTGAATTTCAAATTTTTAAACTATTTTATAAAATTTCTTGAATGGAACCAAATGACTTAATATGCCATCATGATATTAATGATGATATGAGTGGCAAAAAACTTACAGATAAAAACAATTTACAAATCAATCAAAAATTAATCCAAACAGCAGATCCTCTACTTCATATACAAAAGGAAAGGATAAATATGCTACTACAAGGTGAAATTCCACAAATTTGCTTTATTTCGTTAAATCCTCAAAAAAATGACAATTTTTTAATCCCAATAGCGCGTTATTTTTTAAACAATCCAAATACACCGATTTTATCATATTATACAATACCAACTGAACCCAACAATATTTATTTTGAGTGTTCAGATTCAACCATATTGTTAGATAATTTACATCAAATCCCAGAATTATCAGAACTTGATTTATTGGTTCAAATAATACCACATGATTATTTTATTCAATCTTTTTGCAATTTTAATACATTGTGTTATCTCAAACCAGGATATTTAGTACAGATTTTTGATCCAGAATTCAAAAACGATTTTGGCCAAATAATTTCTATCAATTACGATAAAATGAAATGTTTAATCAAACTTTCTCCTCGAATTGATTATGAAAAACTCTCCGAATACCAAATGACGTCGCAAATAGAACTAAACACAAAAATGCCAGCAGAATATCAACCTCCGAAGTCACTTTTTGACAGAGACAAGCTTATTTCAATAAACGATAAGACAGAATTCAAAACAGAAACCATTCAAGTCAACGATAAAATCGATCTTAATTTGACCATTTGGGATGGCAAAAAATTCTATGGAAAATTTCAATATAAATCATTCAATTTTTCTGAGATAAAAACAATTTTCACAGATTTGTCAATAGATGAGATTAACCTATTTCGCGACAACATTTACTTGAATGAAAATGAAATTGAAGGCTTTATTGAATCCTTTCAAAAAGTTGAATCAAAACTGTCAAAACCGTTAAGTGAAGATGAAGAGGAAGAAAACTTTCAAGCGCAAGAATTCATCAATGAAATCCAAACCGAAGAGATGATGAACAACGATAATGACAACGATAGCAACGGTTCATCAATTCTTTCAAATTTGCCGAAACACTTCCCTCAAGTTAGCGTTCTGACCAATTATATTACACAAAAAGTTCCATCTGAAAATTTTGTGTGGCTTGAGAAAACAGACGGTTTACACAACAACATCATCATTGAGAACAACAAAGTTTATTCTATCGTCAATGGGTCCCCCCAAATCATTTCAGAAATTGAATTGAATTCCTCTGAATTTTTGAAACGAACAATTCTTGACACTGAGCTTTATAACGGCCAATATTTCATCTTCGATTGCGCCATGATTGAAGGCGAGGACATCTCGGGAAAGTTCTTCAAAGAGAGAATGGAGCTTGCCAAACAATTCATTGAAAAAACGAATTTAACCGTTTTTGTAATGAAAGAATTCTATGACATACAATCATGGAAGGACCTAGTTTCATTTGTCGATAAGAACAACATTTCGCCATTCACAGGGAATCGAATTGACGGTGTTGTATGCCAACGTATTGACAAACCGTATTTTTGCACGGTTAGAGATCCGGGATGCTTTAAATTGAAGCGACGAGTCATGACGACGACTGATTTTTATCTTCGTTATCAAGATGATGAAAAACGGTTTTATTTGTATTTGTCAGGCAATTATAAGAATTACATATACAACTTGAAATATTTGCCAAAAAACAACGAGTTCATGAAGAAGCACACCGATGTTGACACACAGATCAAAGAGCTTCCATCTTCATTCTACATCTTGTTCTCGAGCCCTTATCAAGAGAACTTGCACTTGTTTAGGCCGAGATCTTACTGGTCACGCAACGGCTACTTCAAAGAGGACATTGACGAAATCGAGCCTTTAATGAATGACATGATGAAAGACCCGAAAAGTTACGATAAGAAGATCATTGAGATGTCATTGGCAGACGATGGCTGGGTCCCAATGAGAATAAGGTCCGACAAAAAATTTGCCAACGGTTATTTCTTTGGAGTCACGAATTCAAGCATCATTTTTTCACCTGTAACGGGCGAAGAGTCATACTTTTCGAAGCAGCTGTTCTTCGATGCAACAATCACTGATCCATACCACAAAATCAACCAAATAATGAGGAAATACATAATTGAACACTCAATTAATTCGCTCCAAAATCCAAGATTAAATGTCCTCGACTTGGCTGGTGGCCGAGGTGCTGATTTACTTTCATTGTATCATTCTGGCGGTTACAATATTTTCACAGCTGATGCTGATCGTAACGCACTTGTCCAATACGTGTCAAAAACGAACAATTTGTGCAAATTAAAATGGGAAAAACTTAGAAGTTCAAGCGTTGATTTGGCACGAAATAGAAAAACATTGTTTTTAAACGCGGTTTACACAATGCTTGGCACAAACAACATCAAATACATAACAGACATCAAGTCAAGATACGAATATCCCGAAGAAGGATTCGATGTCATTTTGATGAATTACGCAATTCATTATCTTTGCTATAATCATGAATGCATAAGACAGTTGAATCGTTTTATACAGTCGTTGTTGAAGCCAAAAGGGTTGTTCATCTTCTCCTGCTTCGACGGCGACATGATACTCGATGACATGCGTCGAAATAAAAATAACGAGTTCGAATTGAAGCTCAATTCTTTCAATATTAAATTGTTGAATGACGTCTCAAATTTGGAATTTGGCGCAAATTCCGATCGTGACGCTAAGTGGGCAAATATGGCACTGCCAACAATCGATTCTTCAGGCTACAGACCTGAACCTTTGGTGCAAAGAAAATGGCTGAGAGACTTGCATTTGAATGTGCTTGAACATTATTACCCTTTGAAAAGATGCGAAAAATATATTAAGGATATCGAAAACAAGGAAAAAGTTGTCGATTATTTGAAATATATTCACGTTTACGTAATGGAAAAATAATTTTTTTTTTCGAATGATCATGAATTTTTTTTTTTTTTTTTTTTTTGAGAACATACTTGGTACTAAATATATAGTACCGAAATAGAACAAATTTTTTGAATTTAATGAGTACATTCTGTCGTTATGCAATTCCAAATTACACATATTATATTTCTTTTTTTCAAACGTTTTGAATGTTTGTTGATTTTAATTTGCTTTATAAATTTATTATATCTTTGTTTTGTAATTTACATCATTTTTTTTTTTTAAATTATTGATTAATAATTATATGAAAAGTTTTAAAATTAATTAGCTTCTTGAATGATCAAATATCGGCTATTTTTAATGCTATTATGGTTATTTTAAAAGTTTTTTTTATAAAAAAAAAAAAAAAAGATTATTATTAATATATTAAATTTAATTAAATATAAAGAAATTTAAATTAGAAAAATCCGAATTCATCCAAATTCGCTGGAAGTTCATTTACTTGTTGAGCATTGTTTCTACTGTCGAATAATCCAAGAACTTTCTCTAGCGACTCACTCATTTCTTCATATAATGGAGAGAGAGCTCTTTTAGATTCATCATTCATAAACATATTTTTTTTACGGTCAATATTTTGTTTTAATTGATCAATTTCTTCTCGAAGTTTTTCAATTTTTTCTTGATCAGGCTTTTGACTAAGATAATTGCTCCAAAAAAGGTACAAAAGAATTTGCTCTTGGGCTTTTAGATTACGCACCTCTTCTAAACCGCTATATATAGGTGATCTTTGTGAATTAATTTTTTGATAGTTATATAAGTTATTTTGATCGCCTGTCATATCACGAAGAATGATTACTGCATCTTTCATTGGCGGTTGCGGTGGAGTTGGCATTTTGATAAATGAATCACTAAATTGACATATTTTTGCTGCAAAGCTTTTGGCTTCATCACCGAATGCTATAGGCTGCTGAGAATCAGTTTCAGCTTTCTTAATTTTTAATGAACTTAAATTGGGTTCTTTTTGAGTTAATAGATCATCAAGTTCTGGTGCCATGTATAAAGGCATTTCTAAAGGCTTTTTACTACCATCATTATTGTTAGCATCATCATCTTTAATTTCTCGAGTAGTGTCAGGTAAAATTCCATTATCGATGAGTGAAAGTTCAGAGTGAATATTATATGAGTCAATTGTACTTTGGAAAAGTTGGGGAAGATGTTCTTTATTAAATATTCCTTGTCCACAGCCACAACCAAAACTGGAATTACCTATTGGATTTATTGGTTCGTATAAAGATCCAACCCGAACAGATAGTTCAAGGGATCTTGCTCGTTTTGCACGTGAGTTTTCATTGAAACTAACTGTATCTTTAATAGGTATCATATCAAATATATTTGATCTATCTTTATCTTTTTTGCTTTTGACATAACTGCTGTCTCTTAATTGTGCAGCAAAGTATTGTTGCCAAAAGAAGTTTTCAGCTTCTTCTGGAGTCATTGGATTTTCGTCTTTTTTACTTGGTTTTTCTTTCTCTCTCATAAACGATATAAATTTCTCGGCGATACGTGGCTTTTTTCGCAAAATTTGACGTTTAATACTGTCATCGAGTGTAAATGAAAATTGATTACCTCGCGATTTGCTATCAGCAACTACTTCCGAAAGAAATCTACTTGAATAGCCATCTTGCTGATATTTCGTGAGCGATTGTTGACTGGCCATTTGCAATTTAAAATTAACCCAAAATAGATCTTCAGTGGCAATCTGCTTTTGTAGTAATCCTTTAAATAAGTTTAGTGCTGCAGGATTCTGATTAAGTATTTTCGCTTTAAGTATCTTATCTTCTGGTGGATCTCCTTTTTCATATAAATAGCGATCAAATTTAGCATCACTACTGCTTTTTTGATCAGATGAAGCTGAGGAGTTTTCTTGTTCTCTCTGATTTTCACTATCTGCTTCAGATTTTTTTTGCTTAAGTATATGAACTGCTTTCTTTAAGTCTTCAGGAGAAGTAACACCTTTGAAAGTAATATCTATTTTATTTTCTTGAGCATCAAGAATGCGAAATTTGGAAGTTGTTTTTTCGTCTGGATTTGGTTCATCTTTTTTTGTATACTTGATTTTTTCGATAAGATGATAATTCATTTCTTTGATAATTGTTTTTTTTTTCGCGATCACGAGTCTCACATTTGAAAGAATCAAATTAACCTTTTCTTTTTCGAAAATTGCAGGCTTGTTAAAAATTTCTTCTTCAGATGGCTCAAGGATAGACATTTAAATTAATGGACAACGATACACTCTGAAATGAAAAAGTCAAAATATTTTATTAATAAAAAACAATAATCATCTTTTTATTTACATAATAATAATTATTCACAATGATCATTCGCATTCTGATATATCAATGGATTGATGAAACTCAGGGGTATTAGGATTATTTTTAATTAGAAACATTGCCAAGCTTTCAACAGGATCGTCGGGCCTTTCTTTTATGATCCATGACATTCCTTCAAGAAGAATGGGAATAACAGTAGCTTGAAGATATTCTTGCTTTGGGAGACTCCTAATTGGCATTACATTTTCTAAATTCATGGCAAGTTGCTGTAGTTTTTCATCTTCTTCAAGGGAATTATCATCGATGGGAGCTTTACTTTGAATATTAGCTTCTTCTTCAGTCATTATAGTCCCGTCTGATTGGTTGAAAATGTCATTCTGGGAGTGAAAATGCGAAACTTTTTGAGAGTAAAAAATTGAATGATTTATTTTTAAGATTTTAAAAAATTGCTTTTTTTTTTGTTTTCTGATTAAAATTAATATTTAAAATTAATGTATTCTTTATAGTAATATTGATTTATATATATATATGGAATCAAAACCAAAAAATATAAAAAAAATGAAAGATATGAGATATCAAATGGTGTTGAAAAAAGATTAACAAAAATCATAAATTTTGATTCAAATGAAATAAAATTAATAAATAGTTGAGAAAAAATATAAAACAAATGAATTTATATAATGTTATTTTTACTTTTTTCCATTTTTATTGATTTTCGGATTCTCCACTTGCTTCAGCAAGAAGCATTCTTTTAAAACCATCATCAAATGTTATTTTATTAACTTCTCCATCTACAAGTTCTAATTTGAAACCTGTTGATTCCCAGCCACTTCTGATAAGCTCTTCAGTGATGCAAGTTTGTAATGCTGTTTTAATGCGCAACAGTTTTCTTGTGAATTTTGAAGTGATAGTTGAATTACTAGGAGTTGACCCATATCTTCTTTTCAAAGATCCGAACACGGTTGCGTCTAACATTTGAGTTAAATGTGAAGAGTGTGGAGGAATTGGCAATAAAATTACATCACCAATTTTATCAATTTCGTTCTTCACATCTTCACTAAAATGTGCAGAGCATCCGTCAATAATCAATATACATGTGCAGTTTTCTTCTTTTATTGCCCTCATCAGGTGAATGTATGGAGCCAAAACATTTTTAACCCAATATAACATTGACACTGATGTCTGATAGCCTTTTTCGGTTTTGGTATATTCTGCCCAACGTTTAAAAAAAGTGTCAGAAATATCTGAATCATGCCTTGCTCGAGTTGAGATCAGCATTGGGCGAAGATAATCACAGGATGCTGTTACGCACATGACTAATGAGATGTGATGTATATCAGTGCATTCTCTCCAAAAGGGATGAATTTGACAGCTTTTTGAAATTAAAACGGATTTCCTTTTTCCTTTCTCCGGCCTTCGTCCGAAGCCTGTTTCATCCATATTTAGCAAAAAGTATGGATTTGGATTTCTTACAAGAACCTCTTCAACTTGTTGAATATATCTTTTGACCTCATCAAGGTCAATATTGGCTCTATCGTCGTCAACCGCAGACGCTTTTGTTTTATCAATTTGGTCAGAATGTCTTCTTAGAAAATTTCTGGACCATTCCCGTGAAAAAGATCGCTCTTCTCCTGTTCGTATTTTTAATAGTTCCGCGGCTAGGAGGCGAAGATCACGACTCGTCAGGCAATCGTTATCAACCTGATGCGAGTGAATTAAGCCGATGATGTGAATTTCTTCTTCTGCAGTCAGTAATTGCTGTGATGGAGGTTGCGGCTTTCCTGGAGAGTTGGAGCATGGAACATCATTAAGTACTTTATAATAACGTCTTGTTGATATATTAAATAAAAAGCATATTTGCTGAACAGTTGCTTTTTCAACGATTTTTTTGACAAACTTTATTTGGCAAAGAAGTGTAATTGCATTTCTAAATTCTGCAGAAAGAAATGACTGATGGACCATTGATCCAATGTTTATTCCAAATGCTTCAATACATTTGAATTTGGTTGGTCTTGCAACAGATTGCATCAACAAAAAAAATGAAGAAATCTACAAATTCCAAACGTCCAAAAAATTATATACGAAATAGTTAAACGTATTAAATTTAAACGCATTTCATAAATATAAACGCTTCCAAATCCATTTGAATCAAAATTTTTGATTTTTGTTAATCTTTTTTCAACACCATTTGATATCTCATATCTTTCATTTTTTTTATATTTTTTGGTTTTGATTCCATATATATATATAAATCAATATTACTATAAAGAATACATTAATTTTAAATATTAATTTTAATCAGAAAACAAAAAAAAAAGCAATTTTTTAAAATCTTAAAAATAAATCATTCAATTTTTTACTCTCAAAAAGTTTCGCATTTTCACTCCCAGAATGACATTTTCAACCAATCAGACGGGACTATATTATAAAAATACGTTATTACTTTTTAAGAACAAATAAAGCCTCAAAAAGTTCAAAAATAGTATTCGATCTTTTTATACTAATATACCATCATCAAAACATGATTTTTAAGAAATTAATAATATTATAAATCTTTTTCTGAATAAAGAAAAAAAAATAAGATTCAAATGATTATACTATAAACTATCTTTATTTTGGAAGTGTGAATATTCTGTCCATTAATTGCCATTTCTCAGCAGATGCGGCTCCTGGCTTGGAAATTTGATATTTTCCTACAAATTCTTCCCATTCAGCTTGCCTGTCCATGTGAGAAAGTTTTTCGAAAGCAGAATCCCACTCAAAATCAAGTGGTGTTTCAACAATCATGAACAGATGATTTCCAAGGAGATAAATTTCCATCGAAAGAATTCCGATGGCTTTAATTCCTGCTGGTATTTCAGGCCAATTATGTTCTGGTGAATGCCAATGCTTGTATTCTTCAATAAGCTTTGGATCATCGACTAAATCAAGCAACTGGCAGTATCGCTTGAATTGTTGCTTGTGTGGCTCCTCGTGGTAACCTGTTTTTCTACTCTCTGTCATTGTGAATTACAAAATTTTTAAACTTTTTGAATATTTTACAAATAAGCAGTACAGTTTTGTTTTGTACAAAATATTGCTAATTTGAAACTTAAAAGTTGAAATCTTTGCAGATAAACTCACAGTTTAAGTTCTAGAAGCTTAAAATATGATCTTCCTGGCAAAAAATTTACAGCATCTCAAAATTTCCTATGTTTAGCTAGTAAATTCCCCTGTAATAGGAATTCACAAGTTAAACCTTCAAGATATAAACTAAAAATATACTTGAAGAATTCTTCTTGAAATTTATTTATATACAAAAAGAGAAATTACAAACCTCATTCAAAAAGTTATTATATATATGAGATTATAATTATCTTGAGCAATTATTATTTAAAATTTATTTTTTTCTAATAATAAAAAGAAAATATAATATAATATATATTTTTAACACATATAATTTTACAAAAGCTAAAAGTATCGTTTTTGAAAACTTAAAAATATTTGACAAAAAATGGTCAAATAACAAGTCAAAATTTTTTTTCTTCTTGCTTTATAAAATGAGTGATCAAGAATATAAAATATATATTGAAAAAATGAAAAGGATTTATGAATGCATTTTAGGATACATAAGAGGTGATGATGATGAAGAAAATTATGAAAATCTTCATAATATAATTAAAGAGTTCAACATTTTGACAAATCGCGAAGACATGAAAACCATATTTAATATATTAATTGAAATATCGAACAATCATCGTCGAAAAGACAATTTTTTTGAGAAAATTGAACAAATTCTTCAAATTTTTAAAAAGGACGTCAAAAAGTATTTTTCAAATTCAGAAATATTTCGCCTTTTTAAGAGAAGCAAAAGGGTTCTTCTTTATTTTATTAAAGAAGATCTTCTTACCCTTGATAAAGACATTGTTTGGGAAATGATTATCAATTTCAGACTTTACAAATATCCAGAATATTTTTCAAAAGAAATCAAGCCGCTTATTGACGACGAAATGAAAGGAAAATATCGAAAACTCTATCCAAAAGCAGAAAAATTTGATGACAAATGTGATTTAATTGAAGAAATATTTCAAGAAGAACCAGAAGATTTTGAAGAAAAAAGAAAAGAAGGAATAAATGATGAAACACTTTGTGAATTAATAAGAAAAGATCAACTTAAAGATTTCATTATTTACGTCAACAGAAAGAATTATTCATTAACAACTTCCATAAGTCAATCAATTTATGAAACAAATGAATTATTAATGAAACCAAGTGTAAGTTTAATTCAATATGCTGCTTTTTATGGATCAGCTCAAATTTTCTTATATTTAAGAAGAGAAGAAATTGAGCTTGATGATTCAATATGGATTTATGCGATTCATGGTCAAAATGATGAAATAATTCATTATTTGGAAGACAATAATATTAATCCACCAAATAATTCTTATGAAAGTTGTATTAAAGAAAGCATTATATGTCATAATCATCTTATGTTTAATTACATTGAAAATAATTTGACTGACAACAGATATGAAAACTATGATAATATTGATTTTAAGAAAGACTATGATCATAACATTATTTCATATTGTTTCAACTTTTATAATTTTACTTATTTCCCAGAAGAAATTAAAACAAAATATATCTTTAATTATGCATGCGAGTACGATTATTTGACAATTGTAAATTTCTTTTTAAACTCAAGCAACATTGACACAAGTGATGAATTAATTTACATAAAACTTTTTTTTTTAAATGAAATTTGCTTTAAACTTGCTGCAAAGAATGATAATCAAGAAATAATGAATATTTTAGCATCTTATAGACACATTGATAAAATTGATGGTTTTGGTCAATGTTATAAATTGACTCAAATTACATTTCCTAATTCAGTTTTGTCCTTTGAAAACAATTCTTTCAATGGTTGCAAATCATTGACAAAAATTTCAATTCCTTCATCCGTAGAATCAATTGGAGAATGGTGTTTTGGACAATGTTTAATGTTGAATGAGGTTATATTTGAACATCCTTCTTCATTGAATAAAATTGAGAGTTATGTTTTCTTCGGATGTTCTTTTTTGGCAAAAATAACTATTCCTTCATCTGTCACATCAATCGGCCGTTGGGCGTTTAGTGGATGCACTTTGTTGAGTGAAATAACATTTGAAGAACCTGCTTCTTTGGCTTCAATTGGAGAAGATGCCTTTTATTCTTGCACATCATTGACTAAAATGGTGATTCCATCTTCAGTTGTTACAATTGATAATTTTGCATTTAGCCATTGCAGTTCTTTGAAGGAAGTAACAATTCCATCTTCAGTGAAAAATATCGGGACGCAAGCTTTTGGTTGCTGTTCATCTTTGGAAGAAATAACCATTCCATCGTCAGTCGAAACACTTGGATCAGGAACATTTTTTAGAACGAATTCATTAAAGGTTTTGAAAATACCATCATCAATAGTTTATTATACAAAACTTCTACGGCACACGGCAAAAGTGCAACTTTTTGAATACTTTACATAAAAAAATCTTCAATTACGGCATACGACCGAAAGGGATAGAAAGTTGTAAAAGGTCCTCCAAATTGTTCAAAAAAAAGTCTACTAACATTTTTTTTTTTAAACAATTTAATAATAATAATAATAATAAAATATGTTTTATTAAACTAATAAGCAATTACTAATAATATCTTCTTCTAACTTTTTCTAATTTCTGGAAATAACCATCTGATTTCTCTCTTTCTCCGTACTGAACATAAAATCTTCCTTCAATCTGGTCAAAACTCTCCAATGTGTCATCTTTATTGGGTGTAACTTTGAAAGTTTTGAGTCTATCGTTCAACTTGCTAAGCAGCACCTTCAGTCTGGTTTCATTTGTATAATCAGACATGTCGATGCGAAACATGGAACTTGAGACTTCGCCTTCAATCTTCGCATTTGAGATAAGTTTGAAGCAAGGCTCATCGCTTGGGTAGTTCTCTGGGAAGACAATCAAGAACATCAGCAAAACACCGCAACTCTTCAGAAAGACAACAGCTTTTCGCTTCTCAATCTGCTTCTCTCTGCTCAGAATCCGATAGATCGAGTAAGCGCCGTTGTTCACTCGCTGGTTGTATGCGCTGATGTCGAGAAATTTTATGAGTTTTAAATTGAAAATATATTACAAGATCTAAAACATTTATATCATAATAACTGATTCGATGCTTAAAAATCATAAAGAAGTATAAGTTTAATAAAAAGATTTTTAATAAAAAGTAAAAGAACACTTTTTTTCTTCTAAATATTTATCGATTCCTCAAATGGAATGTATTAATCATTATTAGCTTGATTTAATTCTTTATATCGTTGAGAAATTAATTCAATATCAACTTCATCAGCCAGTTTAAATAAATTATCTTTCATGAAATCAAGAATTTCATCAAAAGTTGGTCTTTCTTTTACATCATATGACATGCATTTCTTGATTAATTCGATGCAACATTCTGAAATCATTGGTGATGAAGAAGGAAAAGTTGGAGGAATTTTATTTATTCGATCTTTCATTGTAATATTTGGAACTTGTCCTGTGAAAATGTTGTAAAGAACAACACCAAATGAAAAAACATCTGTCTTATTATCATAATCATCATCGCCTTGCATTTCTGGTGACATGAATACAAAATCTCCAATATTTTTTGTTAACGATGTGTTTGTTTCAATCAAGTATGTTTCACTCAAATGTGCAAAGCCGAAATTGATCACTTTTGCTTCAAATAATTTGTTCATCATGATGTTTTCAGTGTTCAGATTTCGATGAATAATTCCACGCTTGTGAATGCATGACATACCTGAGGCAACTTCAACGCAAATCTTAACTTTCATTGTATTAGAAAGAATTCCTTTATCAAGAAAATTTTTCAAGTTGTAATCAAGATATTCAAGATAAATTCCAATTGATGTTTTATTTGGAGCATCATCAATTTTTTCACGAAAGTTGATTCCAAAACATTTACAGATGCATTGATGATTGATTTCAAAAAGTGTTTCGAATTCTTTTATTGAATTTTGTATCGTTTCTACGTCAATATTTTCATCTGTTTTAAGAACTTTTTTGAACATGATTTGTAAATTTCGTTTGTCAATGACTTTGAATGCTTTATAAAGTTCACCTTCTTCCAGATCTTCCAAAATAATATAGAACGATTCTGATTCTTCGCCAATATAGGGATTCTCATAATAATTCTTCACTTCTTGGCTGGATTCGATATCACATTCATAAGAATTGAAATTAAATGCTCCAACTTGTTTGATTTTGCTGAGATTGCTCTCAAGAAAACGGACACGACTTACTATTTTCTCATAGTTCTTGGATGATATTTCAACCATATCGTGACTTTTCGGGGGATTTTTGGGAGATTGCGGCGAAGATGGTGGAGAAGGACGATATGCTGCATTTGAGACGATCAGCTCAATTTGTGGGTCTTCTTTTCTTCCAATCGGAAAGATGCCATTTACTGATGTAGTGTCACCATAACGATACGTCTTTCCATTGTATTTAAAACCACTAATTGTTGGATCTTTCGTTTTATCGCGGAAAAAGTCAATGATTTCGCTGGCATTAGTTTGTACTGACCTATCAATATTTGCAATCATCGACCTTGTAGAATTATGAAAATATTTTATTGGCTGCTTCTCATCTCCTATAATTTCATAGAAAAGGATGTATGGCGTTCCTGAAGCTTCTGAAGGATCATCTACTGGATTAACTAAGGTGTCATTGAACTCATACCACTTATCTCCTCGTTTTCCTGCTGCTGTGAACTGGTTGTTTGAGTTACGATTGATCGTTGCACGAAGTTCATATAGTGTAACACCCGAGATATTAAGGCCTTTGTAGAGACTTGGGTCAGCTAATGAGTCAAATGTATTGTATCCATTCGTGTCACAACCAAATGCCACAAATTCTGGTATTTGAAGTTGAAACAAATTGGAATTTTGGGTTTCATAACAATCAATTCGAAACACAACAATTTTTGGAAAATCTGTAATCCGATATCTTGCAAAAGGCCTGGAAACTTTTCCACAACCATTACATTTGACTTCTTTGTCATATAATGACAATTTTATGAAACCATTAAACAAGCTCTTGAGGGAAAGTTTTGCACTCTTGTCATCAACAGCTTTTATATTATAACGGAGTGAACCCTCTGAAATATTCACCGAAATAAATTGTTCACAAATAGATGGATTATCTCCAGATGGCATGAAAAATGTGAGATCACCAGGTATTTCAAACTTTAATCTTGCATCAAAAAGATTTTTAATTCTTTCTTGAATACTCCTTTTTAGAGTTAGTTTATTAGGAATATGACCTCGTTTAACTTCACAAAGCATTGGCTCTGCATAAAATCCCCCATTTTGTACTAATCTAATAATAACAAACACATTTCCTCGACTTGGGCCTGCTTCAGGTAACTCAAAAGCGTATATATGAGGATATTTGGGCGAAATATCTTTTATAACATCGAATTCATTTGCTTTTTCAGACATCAAAACGTAGTTTTTTCTTTTATCTGGCATTTCAAACATGTTTATTGGATTTTTATTGTTTTGATATGGAATGAATATGATTTTGAAGGGATCATTAGATAACAATTTAACTACTTTGAACTTTATATCTTCTCCATTAGGAAGCTCGCATTTTCCACACTCTTTAATATAAACACCTTTACCATAAAATAAATCTTTTAGGTAGTTCGTTAATAAAATTATCAACAAACGTAATAAATTGATTATCAGTAATTGCGCATTTCATTTTAAGTCTTCTGATAAAGTTAGTTGGATTATGGTATTTATCTTGAATAATTTTTTTTAATTCCGTAAAAAAGGGATTCTAATTTTTTTCTATAAAAGAGTTAATACAATTAATAAATTTTGGTAACGAAAGGAAACTTTGAAGTGCTGAAACAGGAAAACTTATATTATTAGGATTTTTAATTCCAAAAGGTTTAATATTTTCTTCTAAAAGATCTGGTATAATGCAATAAATTTGAATAAATAACAGTCAAAATCAATAGGCCATTTATTTATTCAAATTTAGTCACAAAATTTTACACCATAATATGGACATTTATCTATTGAATAATACATTTTAATTTTTATACAATCATAGATGCCGCAAACTCGAAGTAATACATGCATTTAACTGTGGAACAATCTACATGCTTATAATCATAACATATACTAATGAAGAAATGTCATATATATTGTTCAATTTCGCTCTCCTGAAATAAATTTTAGAGTTAATTACCTTTTTTTCCCCATTCATTATTCGCATTCAAGCTTTTCATTATCCAATAAGTAACATCGTATAAAAAAAGATTAAAAAACTGATCAGCCGGGAATCGAACCCGGGCCATAAGAACGACAGTCTTATACTGCTACCACTACACCACCGATCACTTCGTTTATTTTCATTTAAACTTGTTGATCTTTATGATTTAATAGTAAATTTTTAAAATATATTGTAAGCATTTTATATTATCTTCAACAGAAAACAATTTTCGAAATTAAATCACTCTATTTACTACAAATATCCAAAAGCATAACATTAATTTAAAATTTAAAAAAATACTATTTTATTAATTAATCTATTTTTCTCTATCAATAATTTATATTAACAAAGTTAATTTAAATTATATTCAAATTTATAAAGCTTCGGGCTCATCTTCCTCTTCTTTTTGTTCAGTTGAATCTTTTTGTTCAATATCTTTGTCTTCATCATTTTCTTGTTCTTGAGGTTTTGGTTCATGAACACAAAAAGCGGAGAATATGATGGCACAAAATGAAATACATAAGAAGAAAATGAGTGCACCAAACATTCCCATTCCACTCTTCATTGATGGCCAGACCATGATGACAAGGAATGAAAAGATCCAATTGGCAGCTGTAACAATCATTGTAGCCATTGAACGAACATCATCATTGAAATATTCTGGGATGATGAACCATGGAATTGGTCCCATTCCGAGTCCGAATCCTAATTGATATAAGAAGATACAAATTAAAGGTAAAACATTTGACCAATCATATTTGACATTCAATGCGAAAATCAATAAGAAAACGCAAATCATGCAGCATGAAATAATCATTGTAATTCTTCTTCCAATCTTGTCAATGATCATTGCGCCAACGAAAACAGCAATCAATTGTGCACAGCTTGCAATTCCTGCCTGATAGTTTCCGTCAATATCTAAACCTGAATCATTCATGATATCAGAAAGATTAGTTAATATAGCATTGATACCGCAGAATTGTTGGAACAACATCATTAAGATACCTGAGCATAATCCGAATGCATATTTCTTTTGCCATAATGTTTCTTTCTTTTTTTCATGCTCATTATTCTTCATTTCTTCTTCATCATGATTAATCTTTTCAACGGCGGGCGATTCTTCAACCAGCCAAATTAAACATGCCTGCAATGCACAAATTGCGGCACCAATGTAATTCAAATCCATGTAATTTAATGATGGTGCGATAAAATCAAAGAAAACCATTCCAATGACGATACCGATTTGATTCAAGCTTCCAAAGAATCCACTTGTTCCTTCTGGCGCAATTTCAACTAAGTACATTGGATTGACTGATGAATAAGCGCCCATGACAACTCCTAAGAATAACCTGATAACTATACCTGCCCAAATATTAACTTTTGTGAGGCAATTGAGCAACCAGAAAACAACACCGAGGCAGGCACATGTGAAGACAACTTTCTTTCTTGAATTGTGATATGCTTTCAAGAAACCAACTGTTACAAAAGGACCTGCAATTGCGAATAATGATGAAACTGAATTATAAAAAGACCATTGTGCAGCATTATCTGATAATCCGAAGTGTTCACGGATTTCTTTTCCAGTCGGGGAAGGATAACACATAATGGTTCCAAATGTGATTGGACCTAATAAGAGAATCATTGCATAACCAAGTTCTTTAACACAAATATTCATTTGTTTTTGTTTTTGTTCTGTTAATTAAAAAATGAAATGTTCATTTTATTTTTCCGCATTTAGACTTCTCCATTCATTTTTATTATCTTTTTTTAATTCATTCAATTATTTTTAAAGTTCTCTCAATTACCAAGTTTTTCACAAAAATCAAAATCTTTCTAAGATTAACCTTTGAATAATTGAATCGATTATTTTGTAAAATTTTAAGGGCGGCGTTTGTACTCTCAAAAAGTGGAGATTTAAAACATCTATAATTTTAATAATAATGTATTTTTAATTTATTTTATAGTCTATATTTAATTTAAAAGTATATGATTTATTATTTATATGATGATAAAAGCAAAATTACAAAAAAAAAAAAAAATCTCATATTTATGATTTTTTTTATATTTGAAATATCCTTGCTCCGAAGACATAGTTTGATTTTTATTTATTTATAAAATATTTTATAAACCATATCATTTCTAATTATCCTCAAATAGTTATTTTGATTTTAAGTTTTCTCCTCTCAAAATTCAATGAGAAGAAAAAATCAAAATAATCAATAGAATTCCATTGAAAATATTTTTCTGAGTTTCTTCTCAATCAGTTCATAAACAATAATTTATAATTATTGCGAATATTTTTATGATAAATGATATATAATTGTTTAATAATAAACATAAAATAGTTATTTAAAAATAAAATATTATTTAAAAAACGATGACGCTTAAGAAATTCAACAATCTTCTAAAAATCTTTATTTTGAATATAATTAACATAACAAATCTTAATAAAAAAAAAGGTTAATTTATAAATAAAGTTTTCACAAATTATTTTACTGTTCTCAAAAATAAAACATTAATATATTTATAAATAATAAATATATAAATATATTTTTATTTGTTTCCTATTAAAAATAATAGTAAATTATATAAAGTAATATAACAAGTGAATAATTTTAAGTTTTTTATTAAATATTCATCAATAGTATTTGGAGTGATGTCTGGCTTACAGCCAAACATCCCTCCAAACCCCGTAGCCCATTCATTTTTTCGTCACAGTTGTAAAATTCGCGTTTTTGCATACCTTCCCAGATACTCTACTGCCCGCACTATGCTTTCGTTAAAAACACCTGTTTTTTATTAACAACGAACTTTTCACTCAGGACATTTACGTTTCATTCAATTTCACGACAACATCATTTTTTGTCACTTCAATGTCGCCGTCTATTTTATACGGAAAAAAATTATCAATCAGTTTGTTCTGCTAGGTATGATATTAGGTATATAATATTGTCGTAACTGGTATTCTCTCCTGCTAACTCTAATAGCCTTTTCACTTCATTTAGCCATTCTTGACTGACACTAACAAGGCTGTTTTGTTGGTACGCATATGTACCGTTTTTATCCCATGCAAGTTTCTTTAGTTCATGCATGGCATTACAATGTTCTTTTGTTTGATTTCTCTGCTTTTCTTCTTGCTCTTTCTTTTCCCTTTCGAATTCTTTCTTCCTATTATTTCTGGCCTGCTTAAGCTTTTCTATCATCTCCTTTGCACCTCCAGTAAGATTACATTCAAGATAATTCATCACGTTACATTCTTGTCCGTAACCGCGGTTACACATATAATTAGTTTTTGTTTCACAGAGGTATTTATATAGCACCTTTCTTATCTCTTCTATCTCTTCATCTATCTTCATTAATATCTCTCTATGGCCTATCTGGCATCTCTTGTATATATCTAAGTACCTTTCATGTCTAACGTATTCACATACATAATAGCTATATTCGAATGGCAAGTAATTGGGTGATGAGAGGAACAATAAATAATCGTATGAAAGTTCCTTTAATGGTTGGCTTGTTGCGGCTGTTGACATTTTCTGTAGTGCTCCCTTTTACCCAAGTAAAAATAAATTATTCGTGTTTGAGATATAGCGTTTTTCTGGCGCATACATTACTAACATTCACATATCACTTCCTAGCCATTCATGCTATTTCTATACGCTACTTTTCTGTTTCTTTACTGAGATATGTACAAAGCAAAACCATCGAGGAAAGCGTTAATCTGTTTGGACATGATAGTGAGCGGAGCGCAGCGCAGCGAGCGGTTTTGTCCGCAGGACAAAAATCATTCCAAATATTAATGTTGCTCGAATAATTTCCTTTTGTTGCCAGGGATAATTGCATTTTCGTTACAGGAAAATGTCACTGTTCAATAAAATAAAATCTCTAGGGTCTGAAACAGTAACGAGAATACTGAGATACATAAGAGAACACGTTTCGGTATATATGGATGACTATGCAGGAGATGTCAGGGAATCAACTAGGTACCTCGAAAATGTGAAGCGAGTAAGAGACTTCTTAGCTACATACAACTTCAATAGTGATGAAGTAACGACAAACAATATATTTGATTTTCTGTATAACTTAGTAGAAGAAACATTCGAGGATGTAATAAAGCCAACAACGCCTAATCAGAGAAGTAGTGTTGTTCCATTCAACTTATCGTCAGATTCCGACGATGATGAAAATGTAAACACCGAAAATAATATTTTATCTGGTGATAAAAGGCAAACACAAATGGACCAACCACAACAAAGACAACATCCACTCTTTCTCACTACAGACCGCATGAATGAATTCAGACAGGGTTTAGAAGAAACAGGTGTTGACCATAGAGACTTGAATGACAGTATTGACGCTATTAACTACTTTAGGCAACATCCAATACCTCGTAGAGTGAAACCAAAAAAGCAACCATACGGAGCCGAAATGGGTAGAATCGCTCCAGCCGTTCTTAGTGGCAAACAGGACATCAGGAGAATCAACAATGCACAAAGTCTTGTAGGCGCGCAAAGATGGGTAGATAAACATGGATTTAGCGATATCTATCATGTAACCGGTGATGATGAAGATGGAGATGGAATAGCAGATATTATTGTTAGGGAAAGAGAAACAAATAGACCCATCATAGTTAACGGTTATACTACCGTCGACAGCACATATCCATATAGATATAAATATTACTCTGCTTACCCAACAGAAGATGAAAGAAAAGAATATGGTAAGGGATTCAAAGGCTTCGTTAATGATATGTACAACCCTGAATATGATGAGAGAGGTGTTAGACTATTACGTAATAGAAATGAACAAGGCGCGCAATTCGCAGCCGCAGTTGAACATGCAGGTTACACTAAAGTATTACAACCACACAACAAAACGGTCTTCCAGGTATTTACAAGTAAAATCATTAATCCAATTTATAAAGGCTTCAAATCAGTCCATAATGGAACATATCCAGGTAATAAGAAACTGGCTAAAGTTGCATCTAACGTCTGGGAGAAAGCATTTGTAGCAACAGCAATGGTAAGAGTATACGGGCAAGATGTGCTTACTGTTGATGAAGAAATGTGGAAGAAATTGAAGTCAAAGAGAGAAGTAAGAGCAGCCACAGATGCATTTGCAAGCCCATATCTTACAGGTAATGTCTGGGAGAAAATCATTTCTTTCATTCCTGTCTATATTGAAGCAGAAGGGTTCAATATGTCGCCAACAGAAGTAGTTCAGTTTACCAATGCATTCAGAAGAGTAGCAGGTATGCAAGAAGAGAGACTACCAGGTAATCAACCAGAAGCAGCACCACAGTAAAAATAAGGCAATATTTATTTTTATATCAGGGTAAAATGAATGATAACGATTACGCCTCTAGTGATGATATATACGGTAATAAAGCATTTGCTGAATACGACTTTGATTCAGATAATGATAACAATAGTGCACGCTCCGAAGGATATTTAACTGATAACACCAAGAAAAAGAAACGAAAGCCAGTATTACACCGACCAGGAATCAATAAAGAATATAAAAGGATGGGCGGTATAAATCAATACCGACAATACATAAACGACTATATAGATAAGGCAATGCAAGGGCTTGTGTCTATGGATGACTTCGACAGCAGAATTAATCTGAACGAAATAAATAACATCGTAGCGAATACACTAAAGGACCATCAAGAAGAAATGTCAGGTGCATTCATTGCTCCCATCCATCCATCGGTAAATATTAAATACAATTCCGTTAATGTTATCGTAGGTAAACAGAATATGGGTAAGACAGTAATTGCCCTACAGGAAATCATTAAGATATCTCTTTTATACACACATCATTTGCTCGTTTATGTCACTAAAGATGGAGAAGAAAATGACCGTAGCTGGAGAGCATTAAGAGACCTTTTCAGCCCAACATTGCCTTACGTAACAATTGCTGAGGCCGATGCAGAGAATTACATCAGGAATCTTATCGGAGCGAAAAACTTATACTATAAGATAAAGCATGGGGAAACTACAGAGCAGCAGGAAGGTGAACGAATACAGCAAATGAAAGAGCTCCTTCATGTGAATAATTATTCAGCAGAATTCTTGCATACTCTTGTGCTCTTCGATGATATCAGTAACAGCAAGTTATTCTCCAACGAGGAATCTTTTTTCAGCCAAGCAATAAAGCGGTGCAGGCATACGAACATGTCTTATTTCTTGTTGATTCAGGGATGGAAAGGATTGAAACCACATATGAAGAATGAGATTACATCATTGTTCATCTTTCCTTGCTTCAACGACCAACAGTTAAGGTATATATATTCACAGGCCGCATCGAATCTATCATGGGAAGACTTTAATTACTATTACAAGCTAATGGTAGACTATAAAAGGAGGCATCCAGATTCCTATCCGGCTCTTTGTGTGCAGGTAACAGACGGTGGAGAAACGAACATTATAGGAGGACAAAAATAACTTTCCATTGACGACCTTAATGATTTCACCAATAGCTTTCTTTATCTGGTCTATATCGCTCCTCAATTGCTCGATTTGTGTTTCTACATAGTTTTCTTCTTCTGGCTCTTTCATCTTCTTCAGCATCAGCACTCCTTTTATCTTCGTTATACGGTATCCTTCTATGTGATACATCTTGTTGAGCTTATGCGTCGTTAATGCATCTACCGATTCTTTATTTTTGTTGTACCATAAATTGAACTCATCCGGTGAACGAAATTCTTTGTTCGGGTGTGTTATGGGCTCTATTATCTTCAGATTCATGCTATTTAATGATGAATAAAAATATCTATTTTGTTTCGGTTAAAATGAATCTTACTGATTTCTTTCTAGCCTGTTTGACCGTAATTGAATTCGTTAATCTATTATTAAAGCTATCTGAACTGGCTCCCGACCCGCCTCTCACTGAAGAAATGCGATGCAAACTCTACAGCTAACGCCCAGGCAAAAATATCTTAGTAGTCATTAAGGAATGGGTATTGTTCTGTATTCAGTAGCACTTTTCTCTTACCTGCATTGCCGCCAATCATATTTTTACCGCTTAATTTATTGTTGACTTTACCGGCAACATCACCAACTTTTCCGATTAAATCTCCAACTGGGCCACCAATTATGTCTTTAGCTATGGGCGCTACTTTATTGACCAATTCGGCACCTTTCTTCAGTACTGGTAAGGCCTTTCCGATGATATTCTTTGCCCCTTTAACGATATTCTTGAACCAACTTCCAAACGCCATCTGTGTGTTTTCATGTGAGATAAAAATCTATATTGCGCTTTTATTATCCGATAATTTTGTTTTTTATTGATAACCAAAAGAGTACATGACATACCAAAACGCTCAAGCTAAGAACACAGGTAACAATGAAGGAGACGTTCTTTCTTTCTTCCAGAATAAGATGCGTAATCTGATACAACGCAACGGTGGGGATAATTCATTTTCGTTTGTGATGGAAGAGTTTACCAATAAGGATGCACCAATGCCAGTAGGAACAAAAACGAGAATAAAATTGACCCATACAGGCCATACTATAACACAAATAGAGAAATCATTCAGCACCATCCTTCTGGACTTTAGTATTAAGTTATCAGAAAAGATTGACGTTTCTGCAGACACTAACGGCATAATGAAATTATTTGTTGGATTCAAGAACGCGGTAGAGTTCTATGAAGACTGTAGATTCTGGATTAACGGCAAACTATTAGATTCATACAGGCAAGATGAATTACAGCGCGAATCTTTTGCCTATAACAGCATTAAACCAAGAGACGCTAAAGCAACATCCAAGTTCTCTCACAGCACCTGGGAAAATGTATCACAATATAGCCCATCAGTCTGTGGCTGTTACGTAGACCTCAAAGATATTGCTGACGGGCAAATACATAAGCTTACTATAGAGTTGACCATTCCATTTATCGACCAACTTGCATTACAGGCATGGCAATTGTACCCTAAT
>JAPFFF010000258.1:0-28697 GCA_039105265.1 Tritrichomonas musculus | reverse complement strand
TTTTGTTGATGTGTAACGTATGATATCGCCATTACAGTAAGGTTCTAATATGTCTGTTTGGGGAACTGCATAGCTCGATGTTAAGCCACTATCATTAGATAATGAGAAAAGCATGTTTGGACTCTTTCTTATAGACATTAAATTAGACCCATTATTTAATTCAACGACTTTTGATTCATCACCTCCTTCAAAAACTGGTGAATTTGAGGTCATGGTCGGAGTTTTTCCATGATCATCAGAATTAATTGCAAAATCATAAGTAGTCCTGCTTTCATCTTTTCTTCCAGCACCAACTATCATTAATCGTCCATTCTTCAATTGAATTCCATTTCCTCATGTAAAGAAATAAAACTTAGAATAAAACAAAACTTGATATCAATAATATTTTTTTTTCTTTTTATAAAATTTATATCTTTTTTAATATGTATTTGATCTCTCCCTTATCATTTAAATAATTTCTATATTTAACCAAAATTTTTTATTTGCTTTATATCGAATCAGATGAATGTGCTTGTGCCACTTTTGATTCTGATACTTTAAGGAAATTGAGATTAAATATAGAAACTCAATATATTGAGTTTTCTCTACTTAATTCCTCAAAAATTCTCAATGCAATTGATTGGTATTCGCATGTTGTGTATTTTTGATAATTCATTATTGTTTGATCATTTGTTTTCGAGTTGAAATTATAATTTTAATCTTTAAAATTTTTAACTGTCCAAAAAAATTTTTTTTGATCGTTATGTCCAAAAAAATACAAGAAGCATGATTCATTAAATAAAAATGTATTTTTGTTTGTAAAATATATTATTATTTATTAATTTATTAAAGTTATTGTTATTTATTATTTAAAAGCCAAGATACAAAAAAATAGGTGTGTTCAAAAATTGAATTGAAAGTACAATTGAACATACAATATTACTTTTTGATCGTTTGGTTGTATACCATGGTTTGTACAAAAAGCAAAGGTTAATCATTATGGTTCGATCAAAGGATATTTGAGATTATTATAAATATATACTTTTTATAAAGTTCAAACATAGCTGTGAAAAGATAATTTTGTGGAATGTTTTTGAAAAGTGATAACTTTTTGTGTGGCATGTTTTTATTTTATAACGTGCTTTTTTAGAAAAAATGATTCATTTCACTTCTAAAATAATGCAAAGACCTTGCACTATTTCGAATCTTCCATTTTTATTATTCAATCATTATGGTTCGATCAAACGGAAAACCATTGCAATGAAATTACTCTCGACGATTTTGGTTTTATAATTCAATGGATGATCTGCCTTATTTTTTTTTTTTTTGATCAACTATTATTTAAGTAAAAAAATATCTATGCATACCATGCTAATTAACTACATGTTATGCATGATTACCTAATTTTCAGACATTTTTGTTAAAAATAATATCTCAATAATTACGTGTGAGATATTATTTTTTTAATACTTATCCTCTTTTAATATATGAAACATTTTACGGATCAACTTTTTTAATTTTTGTTTAAATCCATAGATATTTGTATTTTTTTATTCAATGATTTTTATATCTTACATAAATGTAATTGAATAGTTTTTATATTCCAAAGCATTCAAAAATAGAATATTGATTACATAAATGTAATTGAATAGTAATTTTAATAGATAATAATCTCTTAATACCTATAGGGGTGAGTTAAAAAATCCTAATTTTAAATATTTTTTCTAGAACTTTTCCGAAAATATTCATTCAATTTTGAAAGACTTTTGAAAAAGAATAAAAATAAAAATATAGCAAATTAAAAACATTTTATCATTATTTTTTTTATTAATATAACAATTATTCATATCTTTATTTGATTTTTTATAAGTAACTAATCCCTTGTGTATCAATTGTTTCATTGATATCAGGAGATTATTTTATTTAAAAAACAATGCTTTAACAACACTACATGAATAACAATACAGTCTGTAAGTATCCTAAAATCGCACAAAAAATAAAAACTTTGGCAAAACTTTTCCTTTTTTATGAAATTAACTTGAAAGAGTCAATAAAAAAATAATAGTTTTAAGTGTTTTTAGCCTATATCATCATATAAATCGTGTTAATAGATAAAAAATGAAATAACTTCTTATTTAATATAAATATTTTTTTTTTAATTTGATATTTTAATAATAAAATGTATGCTTTACTTTTATTATATGAATAAATAATGAAAATATATCAAATTCATGTAGCATTCCATTATAATGATAATAATAAATCATTTCCTTCTGCCATTATAGAAGGGAGGATCAAACCAAATGAATTTATTAAATATAAACATTATATATATTGACAAGATGCATTTAAAAAACATAAATATTAACGTTTCCATAATAAACAAATATTTAAAATTTTTGAGTAAAAGTTATGCTTTGGCGATTGCTCAAAAAAAAAACCTTTTTTAAAGGATGATATTATTATACCTATAACATCTTCACAAGATGAAAATATTTTTAAAAAAAAAAAAGTTATGTATTCATTCTGATTAAGTTCAAGTATGAATAATTTATTTAAAAATTAATTAAATTTACTTAAGCTTATCTAAATAGAATGGATCTTCAAGGAATGGACGAGCCATTGAAATATAATCGACTCTTTTGGATTTCAATATTTCATCAATGAAGACTCTTGTTCGGACGCCTCCAACACCAGAAATAATGACATCAGGATTGTTCTTCTTGATGTAAGCAGCAGCTTCTATATTATAGCCTTCTCCACGATTTGGTCTTGCTTGTTTTGCTTCAGATTTATCTACATCCATGATAATGTTTTTAACGACTCCAAAGCCAGATGAAACCTCGAAGAAATCGAATTTGTCTTTAAGAAGAGACACGTATTTTGATGCAATTTCTGGCGTTACACCTCCTTCAGCACGATCAGTTCCGTTCAATTTTATTCCAATGATGAAATCTGGTCCAGTAGCTTTTCGAATTCCATCAGCAATTTCGGTAATCATACGAACCATGTCTTCTGGACTGCCTCCATATTCATCTGTTCAGTTATTTGTTATTGGTGATAAGAATGTTGAAAGGAGAAATCCATGACCTGCACCCAATTGAACACCATCGAATCCTGCCTTTTCACAACGTTTTGCAGCTTCAATAAACCAAACTTAAATCACTTTGATTTCTTCGACAGTGAGTGGTCGTCCAAGTCCGCCTGCAGAAACATGTTCTAATGGTTCTACAACACCAGGACCTCCATGAGTTAACTGAACCATAAATTTGGATCCATTCTCATGAACTTTTTTAACTGTAGAGACCCATTCATTAGCTAATTCATCAGAATAGATACCACTTTGATTCTCAGTTGCTTTTCCTTTTGGATGAACATACATGAATTCCATTTACAATTAATCCAATATGGCCTTCGGATAATTTTATCATCATATCTTTGAGTTCTTGAGTAGGATGGCCTTCGTCATCTGCTTTTTGTTCATTTGTAGAAGAACGAATGAAATGATTGCATAACTCAGTATGTCGAATCTTCAAAGGAGAAAATGCAATTGCATTGACATTTAATATAATGAAATGTTTTTATTAAAAAAAACAATAAAGGTGAAGGATGCGACAAAATAAAATTTGAATTGAATTGATCTAAATCCAAATTATAAATTTGAATTGAATTGATCTAAAACCAAATTTTATTTTAAGGCCATGTGAATGAATGGCATGGAACAATTGGTGAAATCAATATTTTAAACACAAATCATTAATAATTATAATTTAAACTTTAAACCTTATTTTATTGATCCTATTAAGATTAAAAATTTTCTTTAATGAATTTAGTTGCTTTATCAATTCCATTGTCTGAAAGGCGCTTTAGTATTGAATATGATTCCGTTCGATCAGTGTCGCATCCTTCACCTTTATACTTCATTATTCCAATGAAAAAGTTCGCTATAGGATGATTGAATTTTGAAAGAAGTCTGAAATAATTCATTGAAACTTTGAACTCGCCTTGCTTGTAGAGCTTGACACTATATTCCATAGGTACTTTGAATTCGCCCAGATGAATCAGCTTGCTCATGTAAAGATACGTATTTTCTGGATCGTTTGCAATTGAATATTTCTTTGCCAACTTTTTGATTAAATCAATGTTTAAATTCTCATCTACATCAATTGGACTTTCATTCATTAATTTTTCATTCGTTAAATTTTCGTTTATTTCAGTATTTCTTTTTTCTTTAGTCAGTAATTTTTCTTCTTCTGTTTTCTTTTTCTTATCATTAATGAATTCACTCAGGCCAAGGATTCTTTCCTTCGTATCAAATGTTTTTCTTTCTTTGTCAATAAAATAAAATTGAACATCTGATTCTTCAATAAATCGGACGTATTGTTGGAAAACTTCTTTATTTACATCATCAGTTATAAAATCAAGATCACTTTTCAAGATTGAACAAATATGATCAAACGATGGTCTTGCATCTGGATTTTGTGCCCAACATTTTTCAATAAGTTGATGATATTTTTCAGGAACTTTTGAATTAATCTTCGGACGATTTTCTTTAATTACAACTTCGTTAAATAATTTATCTGAATTTCTAATTTTTTTAAATGGAATTTTCTGTGTCATTATTTCATAAACTATAAATCCAAATGCATAAACATCACTGCTTTTTGAGTATATATTCTCTTCTAATATTTCTGGTGATGAATATGAAAGATTTCCTTTGATTCCAATGGTCGTTTGAAAAGTCATGCCTTCTTTTGAATGTATTTCTTTTAATAAACCAAAATTTCCTATTTTTGGAAATAAATGGTCATCTAAATAAATGCTTTCAGGTGACAAATTTCGATGAATAATATCACATGAATGTAAATATGACATTCCTGATGCAATTCCATAAATATTGATTAATTTTTTTGTATTGTCCCATTCTTTTATGTCTTCATAGTTTCGTTTCATATCAAGAAGCTCTTTCAATGATCTATTTGGCGGCATTTCAGTGATTAAAACAGGCATGCATTGATTATTAAAATTAACAGGACTAAATCCAATGAATTTCAAAAATGATGGATGCTGAAGTTTAGATAAAATATTGATTTCTCTTGAAAGATGTATTAAATCATTTTGTGATAACTTAGTAATGCTAATAGTTGAAATCTTGGCTTCATAAAATTCATTTGTTTCTTTCGATTTTACTTTAAAAACGTTGAAAAAATCAATTTTTCTGATTAGATCTTGCTTTTAAAAGTTATTCAAGTCTAAATATGGAACATTTAATTGTTGATTTTTAGATTGCATTCTTTTTAATTCATCAAAATCAATTGTAACTGGTTGAAATGAATTATTTGTTTGAGCATCTTTAACATAGTCAATATAATTAAAGAATTCTTCAGTGTCAATTAATTCTGTGATAAATTCTGAATTATTTTCAAGAAGATCAACAATGTCTTCAAATGATGGACGTTTATCAGGATCATTATCCCAGCATCTTTCAATAAGATTTTTATAACAAGTTGGAATTTCAAACTTAAATGATGGACGAATTCCTTTTGGTACATCACAGATAATTTTATAAAAAGAATATCCTTCAAAAGGAGTTTGAAGAGTAATCAATTGGTAAAGAAGAATCCCGTATGCATACACATCACCTGCTTTGGTATATTTGGAGCTGGTATAAATTTCTGGAGATATAAATGATGGAGTTCCTACAATATTGTAAGCTTCAAAAGACGAATCATCTGAAAGTTTTATTGATAAACCAAAATCACCTATTTTTGGAAACAAAAATTCATCCATAAAAACATTTCCTGGTTTGATATCTCTATGCAAGATGTTTTTAGAGTGTATATAAGCCATTCCTGCTGCAATTCCATATACATTAATTAATATTTGTGTATCATTCCATTTTGGTGGAGATAATCCAAGTTTTTGCAATTCAATAATTTTATCTAATGAATCATTGATGCAAAAATCAGTAATAATTGTCGGAAATTGATCGTTTTCAAAATTTTTTTGATTGTAACCAATTAATTTCAAAATTAATGGTGAATCAAATTTAGAAAGAATGTTGATTTCTTGAGTAAGATTTATTTTTTCTGCTTCACTGATTTCGTCGAGTTCTCTTTTATTTATTTTGGCTGAAAAAATTTTCGAAGTTTTTTTATTTTCGACTTTATAAACTTCGCCAAATTGACCTTGTCCGATATATTGTATTTTTTTAAATATAGACAAATCAATAGGTTCAGTTTCAATCAACAATTCTTGTGCTGTTGAAAACTTAATATTGAATTTTTTGAAATTAAATTTTGTTTTCTTTGAATCAACAAATTCCAGAAATTTTTGCTTATCAACATTGTTTGTGATGAAACCTTGGTCTGTTCGAAGAGATGAAACAATTTCTTGAAATGTTGGCCTTTTTTTGGGATCTTTAGACATGCAACTTTCAATTAATTTTCTGTAAGCTTGAGGAGTATTTTTATCAAAGTTAATTGGAGTTCCATTTGTAAGTTGAAAGGGTGATAAACGCGGTTTTTTCCCAGTAATAATCATATAAACTATTTTTGCAAAAGAGAAAACATCGATAGATTGATCATACTCATCATCTAATAATAACTCAGGAGCTATAAAAATTTCGGTTCCGACATTCAGTGCCTGGTTGAATATGTCAGATATAAAGTCTGTATAATCTTCATTTTTCGAAAAATGTGATCTATAAAAATTATGAATTTTTGGAAGTAAGTAATCATCAAGAAAAATATTTTCTGAAGTTAAATCACCATGAATAATGCCTTTTGAGTGAACATGAGCCATTCCAGAAGCAATTCCATAAATCAGCATTAATTTATTTGTTTCATCCCATCCCAAATCATTTGAATGAGATGCTTCATCAAATAAATTTTGCAATGTTCGATTTGGTGGATATTCAGTAATAAGTGTTGATTTGCTGGCATCGAAATTGACATATTTTATGATAAATGGTGAATCAAATGATGATAAAAATTCAGCTTCTTTAATGAAATTCTTTAATTTTAATAAACTATCAGCAGATTGTCGTAATTTTTTAACTAAGAACTTTTGATTTGAACTTTTTTCAATTGCTTCAAAAAAAATGAAATCAATATCAGTAAAAATCTTTGAAGCTATTTCATATTTATCAACATTTCCTTGCGATGGTATTTCTTTTTGATTTTCATTCTTTGAATTGTCTAAATCAATCATAAACACAAAATTATTTTCATCCTCTGAATTGTATTCAATTTTTTGTGAACTACGATCAACGTATCGAAAATTCAATTTTATCATCCAAATAAAATTTGTTTATCTATATATATTAATTATATTTAATTATTTTTATAAGTATATTAGATTTTAAATATTCTATATCAAATTATAATATACATTATTAATTTGAAAATTGTTCAAATTTACAAGTAATCCTCAAGAAAAGATTGATCTAAAGATGATTTTTTTGTTCTAATTGTGTTTTAAAAATATATTTTTTTTTATGTTGAAAATATACATTTAAATTAGTTTTTAAGCCAAATCTCATGTTTAGAATTCTTTAAACAAAATTTAATGAAAATTTTGATAAACGATAAAATTATATTCAAATATTGATCGTTATTCAAAATTTTCTAAAATGAAAAACTGTTTAGACAAATATCATAAAGAGATTTCTGAGATAGAGCATTTACAAGATTTTATATCAAATTTAGATGAAAGTAATGTCGTATTGACCATAGAAGCCATCAAAACATCCAATCTTATTCAAACTCCTTATAATCTAAAAATTATGATAAAAATTATAGGAAGATTAATAAAATACCGGAAGAAGCAAATACAATGCTTTTTTACATTGATTGATGAAATCTTTCCGCTCATATCTGCCAATTTTAGCAAAAGCGAAATTATGCATCTTTTTTCACAAAAAATCATATTTCTCAAATTTTTACACGATAAATATATTACAGTTGAAGACTTAGTCAACTTTTATGGTGTTGGCAGTACCAAAATACAATATTTTTATCCAGAAGTCAAAAATTATCTCTCAAAAAATCCGTTTTTTCTTTCGCAACTCGAAGATCCATCAAAATACAAGTATATATATGAATACTTTACGTCAAAAGAAGGAGAAAATATTGAATTTGCCGATGATCCACGTTTGCAAGCGGGCAACATTGATAAATTGAGTATTTTGATTCAAAAAGATGACATTGACACTTTTCAAAAAACGGTTTCACAGAATAACATTGATTTAAGGCATCACAAAATTGAAATTAGTAATTTTGAATTGACAAAAAGCTTTCCAGAGAGAAGTGCCACATTAATTGAATATGCCGCATTTCATGGATCATTAAAGATATTCAAATTTTTGTTAATTAACAACACAACTTTTTCAGCGCAACTTTTTCAATGTGCATTTTGTGGAAGAAATAACGAAATCATTCATTTAGCTGAGAAAATGACAAAAAATATGGATATTTCTGACTCCCTTATTAATGCCATGAGTTTGTCTATCATTTTTCATTATGACGAACTTTCCGAATATTTGTATGAAAACTATGAAATTCCGATGTTTTTCAAAGACTTTCCAACATCGGTTTATTTTGAAAATTACAGCTTTTTCTTCAATCATATAAATGACTTCAATAACGAATACGAAGAATTATTGAGTAAAGAAGACGTTACTGGTGACGATAAAGAAACTTTTGATACAGCTAAAGTAGTTATCGCAAATATTATCACCATGTGTGCAGGTAACGTTTGTCCCATTTTATTAAAGATTGCAATCAATTTCAAAAATGCTGATTTGAATGAACCAATTCATCTCCTTTTTACCAAAAAAATATGGGAGAATAATGGTGCTACAAATCCACTGACTTATGCAATTCAAACTTTTAATAATGAAAATGCAAAGTTTCTGATTTCATTGGATTCTGTTGATCTTGATTATAAGCTTTCTGATAGAATCACGCCATTTATCTGGGCTTGCTATGTTGGCAATATGGAAATGGTTGAATTGTTGTATAGTAAAAATGTCGACGCATCAATCGTGATTCAGGAATCAAATGAAAACGCTCTCCATATCGCAACGAGAAGAGATCATTTGGATGTAGTAAAGTTTTTGATTGATTTGAACATTTATGACTTGAATATTAAAAATGAACAAGGAGAGGCTGCCATTGACACTGCAGCTAGACTCGGTTATAAAGAAATTTTCAATTTTTTGAAATCACAAAATGGAATTGAATTTGACAACGAGCTAAAACCTAATGAAGAAAGATATTACCCGTCTAATTTTAAAAGTCCAATTTCAATGAGAACTCAGTTTTTCAATAGTCTAAAGGAAAATATAGGTTCCTGCTTACTGATATAATATTAATTGGTTTTGAATAAAGCTGTGGACTTTTAATTTTAAGTTGTTGAATAAATTATTATAGGGAGATATTTTTTACCCAATTTCTTTTGACCCAACGGCTAAGGTCAATATTGACCTTGTATCGTACCTCAGAAAAAATCGGCGAGAACTTTTTTTTTTTTTTTTGGGAAATACTTATCACCCCGATACTTATTGACCCCGGAGGTTAAGGTCAATATTGACCTTGTATCGTACATCAGAAAAAAAAGTTTGAAAATTTTTTGCACTTTTGCAAGATAAAAAAAATTATAAACGTATTATTTTTTATAAATCGATATTGATCTTTATTTTAAGCATTCACTAATAAACAAAAAAGGATAAGTACCCTCCTCTCCCAACAATTCGTAACTTTTTTGAATACTTTTCAGAATTTTTTGATTTTTTAAAATTAAAATATATGAAAATCAGATAAAAAAATCATAAATTGATATATCAAATATCAAAAGTGCAAGCTCTGAAATTAACTTATATCATCATATATTAAAAAATTACTGCTTGATATTCATTATGGGAAAAATTAGAAGCAAAATAAATAATTTTTCAGTTTCCACAGTTATGTCAAATTTTCATTCAAAAAAAGAAATTATTTTAACAATGAAACACACTATAAATATATGCCTATTCTTTTAATATATTCATATTTTATAATCAATGACTAACTGTTCAAATATACCAAATATCAATACAGGTGAATTCTCATAAAATATGCCAAATTGAAATCCATGCCCAATCATTCAATTTTTTTCTGAAATGGAAAATTTTTAAAATTTTAAGAATAATTCATTTTTTATAAATGCAAATATTAGTAAACATTGGAAATAAAGGCATTATTGTCATAGATATTAGTAGATCTCGCTCAGTTTTTGAACTTAAAAAAAAAATCCAGCAAAAGACAAATATCAATCCTCATGAGTATGGATTGGTATATGAAAACAGCATTCTTGATGATTCATCAACACTTAAAAAGTATTCAATTCATAATAAATCATTAATTACAGCTTTTCAAACAATAAATGGGGGAGTTATTCAAGGCATTCATCCATCTGCACCAATTGGAAATGCTTATACAATTGTCGAATCATGTCTTCTTCCGAAGGGGAAACTAAGCAAGAGATTTTTTCCTATCACAAGTTCAACGAATGCGTATTTTCAAAGATACAGTGATTGCTATGCATATGCAGCAGCAAGTGCATATGTCAATACAGCAATGAGAATTTATGGCCTTGAAAGTATTCCATCATTTGATGAATGTTATAATTTGGCAAGTTATGACAAAGAAAATGGAGGTGATGAAATTGAAGCAATTCAAAGAATTGAAGCCAAAAAAAAGCTAGGAATTAAATGTGAAAAAAGAAAAAATGTTACAATTCAAGAAATTATGAACTTATCAGTAATTCTGTCTTTTTCAACAAGTATGCAAGGATGGGTTAATGTTAGCAAAGGTGATTTATTAACATTTCCAATAGGAAAAAGTGAAGATTTCCATGCAGTTTTAGTTGAAGGATATGATTTTGATTTAGATTGTTTAATATGCAAGAATTCATGGGGAAATTATACAAGTGAACCACGATTTAATTTTACTCCATCAGCTGCTCATTCATATGAATTCGCTGTTGTCTATTTTACCGAACAAAGTATACAAGGAAAAATAGCTAAAGAATACAAACCAAGAATGAAAAAATTTATTGGTGAATTAGATAATCAGGAAATTAATTGCGCTTGGATGAATAGTGAAGCAGCTATATATGAAATGGATTATGTTTGTGAATATCATCCTGAAAAAAAAGGTGATCTTAAATATCTTGGCTATAAAATCGATGAATGGATCGAAATAAATCTTAATCGTAAAAAAGGACAAAAATTCCCAGACCATTATGTTTACAATATGATTAAAAAAAACGAATTGAAATACTTGTCAGAAATTGTGAGTAACAATGATTTATTTGACAGAATAGAAAAAGAAGTTGAAGAACCAAGAAATTTAATTAAAGTGCAATATCACAAAATTCATAACATTCCATTACCATTTCCAGAACACAAAAAAACAGATTTTAATTTAAGACCTCATCTCGGTGGAAAAATCAAAAGAAGAATCACTCGAAATTCAAATATAACAACACCATATATTTATCAAGACGCACCTAAACATGCCTATGTAGCTGCCTATGCTTACATTGATACAATTTATAGAATGTACGGACCAAAATATATACCAAATTTTGAAAAATGCTTACAAATTGCAAGCTACAAAGGAAAATCTGAAGGAAGTGCAAGGAAAGCAATTGAATTACTTGAGGATCATTTCAATTTTGGAATTCAATATTATGTAACTGATGATTTAACTCCAAGTGAAGCAATGACTCTCTCAGTAATTGCAAAAATTAAAACTTGTAAGGAAGGATTGGAAAAAATAAATGAAGGAAAGTACGTAGAACATATAGAAGGTGAGACAACTTTTTATTCATTAGTTAAAGGTTATGATTCACGATCAAATTGTTTTATATGCAAAAACTCATTTAATCCTTTTGATGGAAAACCATTTTTTGATTATAAATGCGATTCTTCGCAAAGAAATAGCTTTATTGTTGTTTACTTTACTATTGACAATATCATTGGAAAGACAATAAAGGAATATAGGCCAAAAATGAAAAAATTCATTGGAATATTAAGATTTAAACCAATAAATTGCGCTTGGATGGATGAAAAAACTGCAAAATATGAAACTGGCTACGTTATAAAATATTACCCAGAAAAAAGAGGTAAATTAAAATATCTGGGATATGATATTGATGAATGGATTGAAATAATGCAGCAATCTCGAAGGATTTTACGGTTGGAACGACCTCCATCATGTTTGATAATCTAGAAAAATTCAAATGAATTGTGAACTATAATTCGGAAATATATCTATATAAATGGTGTTTTTTCATTTCACATATTTCAAGCAAATATAAATAATAAGAATCAAAATGTGAAATTTATTTTAGTTTTTTAAATTATTTATCTTTTGATTATTTATATATCTGTATATATATATATTAAAAAAAAAAAAAAATTGAATAGTTAGATGAAAAATTGAAATGAGTTTATCTTTGAATGCATATATATTTTTTGTGGATTAAAACTTATTCCTTTTTTTCATAATATTTCTCTATCGAAGAATTTACCAGCAATTTTTGTATCAAATGTAATGTTTGCCAACTTGATTCAAGAAGCAACAACATTTCTAAATTTACCAGTTTGGTCACGAATTATAAATCATGTACATCACCTAAAAGTGAAATAAATTGCTCCTAATTAATAGAAGTATACAAAACTATTAAAGAGTGGAGTGATATTGTCTATAATAGACCAATTCGCGCAGCTGTTCATATCAAACCACTAGCTGGTATTGGAAATGGTCTCTCAACAGGACAGTGCAATTATTTGGAAAAATAGATGGACTTGGCTATAATTCAATTTTTAATCGAAGTTATTATTTTACAATGAAAATATTTCAGTCATTGGCCAATTGCAAATCAAGAATATTGGCAACGAAATACATACGAATCGTTAAAGGAGGCACATGTTCATATTACAGCAACATATTGCTTTCCTTTTTTCATATTGACTGAGCCTAGCTTTTCACGATTTATATATCAGCATTTTGGGATTCATTACGTTTATTTCATCGCGAACTTTGCAATTACATTTGATCAAAAAGTTCGTGATTATGTGAACAACTTAATTGGACCAGTTCCGCAATCAGTGAAAATCATTGGTGTTCACATTAGAACTCATAAAAACTAACAAAAGCATTATATTTATTCCGAAGAAAAAGTGAAAAATGACATAATTCCTTTCATTAATAACTTGCTTGAGAATGAAAATTATGTGGCAATTGCAACCGACTGGATTTTCTACGTGGATCTGTTTAAGAAAGTTTCCGATAAAAAATTAATATTGGCCGATGTGATGCGAAAACCAGATGGCGATAAATATGGCGCTTCTGTTGATATTCGCTTGTTAATGTTGTGCAACAAAATGATCGGTTCTTATAGATCAACTTTTTCATCGATTGCTGGAATGTTGGCAATGCACAAAATTTATTACGTTGCAATGGAATATCCAAAAACATTTCAGTTCACAAATTCGCTGGAATTATAAGTGGAATTTATGAAGATGAAATAGACTTTAATTATTTTGTAAATCTTAGACTTAAGCTATATGCAAATGTTGAGCCTGCGCTTCGAACTATCTTCAGAAATATTGTTTATTAAAAGTTTTTTTCCTATTATAATTTTTGGTCTACTTCTTAAAAAAAAGTTATTTTTTCATATATAAACAGATGGTTTATTAGAGATACCGATGATATCTGTTTTGTTCAAATTGTTTCATACCAATTCTCAAATATTTAATTCAAATTTTGAATGAGATTTATCGATTTTTTGAGAAACTATTCATTTTAGAATAAAATACTAGAAGTAGAAAAGAAAGTATTTTACTTTCATCATGAAATCATGTAAAACTTCAAGCATTTTTTGAAGTTCAAATTTATCGCATTTTTGTTTATAAGACAACTCATCCAGCTGCATTTGAAAGCTGAAATAATGTAAAAATTGACATACTGGTATAACCTTTGGGTTAATTCCAATCAATTAAATCATAATTTATGACATAAAATCAGCTTTTTGAATAAAAAAGTTTCCTATTGTGTGTCAAAAAAGTACTTTTTAAAGAAAACGCCAAATAAATAATTGAAATATATTTTTTACTTTATATGGTTTATTTTAAAATATTTATTTTCAAATTTCATAAAAGGCAACAACTTTTCTAATATTAACAATTAATTAGACTTGTTATTTTGAGAATCGATATCAAAAACGTCACTTTTTTGCATCTGATACTCGATTATCAGCTATCAAGATATCAGATATGAAATGTGATATGAAAATAATTGTAAACTTGATATCAATTACCGAGATCTCGAGATCTCAAACATATTTATCTTTTTTTATAATTGGTATTTGTGATTTTAAAATATTTAAAAATAAATAATATAATGCATTGATGTTTATTTTAAGATTAAAATCAAAAAATACATTCTTTTTTTTGAAATATTTGAGACAAAAATACGATCATATATTTATCAAAAAGTTTAATTGAAATTTCTGATATCAAAAGCTGAGAAAAAAAAATCTCGATCTCTGAAATCGATCTCGAGAATCTGTGCATATTTATGTATCGATATCAAAAAGTCAATCAATTATTGATCTCGAGAATCGGAGAATAACAAGTCTACAATTAATTAACCATAATTCAAATCACAAATCATTACAACTTTATTGCTTTGCTTTTTATATCTCAATAAATTAAATTAGGAAGAAATATACTCAATGAATTATACATCGCCATAATTATTATTCAAAAATTCCGAGATTTAAAGTATGCTTAAATTAACTTAATAAATTTTTTGACCCCCCCCCCATCTATTTCAAAAATTATTGTCAAACTTATTAAATTAAATCATGAGCGATAATTTTTTTGAGCCTTTTTTTTGTTTCGATGGAGCAAATTTGATTGATAAAATAAGACAAAAAGTAATAGATATCAAAAATGATCCATCATTAGAAGAAATTACTTATTTTTTAGGAGGATCATGCAAATATCTTGAAAATGATTTACCACCAGATGTTGCAACTGAACTATATTCTGCAATTTTATCATTATTTACAGAATATACTAAGGAATTGCTGTCAATATTTAATGATATTTTGAACAAATCTAGAACAAATGGAAATTACATTTATATGACATCATTACTAATCTCGTATTTAAAATATATTGATTTAGAGTTTAATGTTCCAGATTACAGCCCGTTTATTAATGATGCAATAAACCAAATTTTCCAACAAATTACAAATCAATCCGAAAATTTCATAATATTTGGGCATGCAATTGCTCCACAATTTAAAAACTACTTTATTTTAAATACAGCTTTATCATCAACGCTAACCGAAGAAATTTCATCCAAATTATTTCATCATCTTTTTTACCATTTTTGGCAAAAAAATGATAAAAAATTTGATTTATTCCTCTTATATGTTATTAAATCTGGTTTAAATACAATTTTACCTCAAACGCAATCTTCTAACGAAGAAATTCTTGAATTTCTTTTAACAAAAGACGATCAAATCTTTCTCAAAATGAGCGAAGAATCTTTTTCAATAATAAAAAGTGCCATTATTATCCTAAAGCACCCATTACAAGAACAAATTAAAGGACTTGATGAGCAAACAGTTATACAATTTACCGCAACTGTTTTTGCTTTATTATCTTTCAATTCAAATTTCACTCATTTTTTATTTAACAATGAATTCAATTGGAAAAAAGTTCACATATCATTGAAAAGCAACGAAATTTTGTACAAATTTACAGATTTTATTTTAACAAACTTTCCACTTTTATATAAGAAACAATTTTTAGGTCTCATTCCAAGATGGAGTGCTTTTTTCAACACTTTAATTAATCAACTTATTGACAATGAATATGAAGGTGATATATTTCTTCTATTAAATGTATATATCAATTATTTCAGTGACAAAAATAATTCAAAAACACTTTTGAGTTTGTTTTCTTATATATTTTTAGAAAGAATTTATCAATTTCCAATGGATTTTGTTTACAGATCATTTGATTTGAAATTGATCAATAAAAATATAATTCCACTTGGTTTTCTTAATATAGAATCAGAAGAAGAAGCCGTTGAAAAAATTTATTTTTTTTCAAAAGTTTGTTTCAATCAGCTATTAATGCCATGTTCATTTGAAATGTTAGAAATCCTAATGGAAGCATTTAATCATGAAGTTCAAAACAAAAAGTATAAAAATGCTTTGTTAATTTGTCAATTTTTGCAACAAAATATTTTGGAAGAAGAAACAAGTAAAATAAGATATATGAAAGATTTACCTTTAATAATTCGACATAGTGTGTTTTATGAAAAACTAAATGAAAATGAAGATGTTGAAATAGATGAACTCTTCTATAATATTATTGCAACTGATGATTTCGAAAGTCACCAATATTTCTTATTAAAACTATTTAGAATAATGATGAATGATGAAGATAATTTATTTTGTTATCTTTCTTATTTAGTTTCTCAATCGAATTGCGGATATATTGTACAACTTTATTTCAAATATTTTTATAATGAGTATTGTCAATATCATGACGTGTTTCTCAAAGTAACAAATGAGCTTTTTACTTATGTTTCGTCTGAAAATGCTTTGAATATTCGTAATAATTTCAAACCTGAAAATTACAAAATTTCTAAAATGGGAAGTTCAATAATATCAAAGCTTTTTGCATTATTAAAAGAAAATCCACTTTGTAACTATCAAGTGTTTCTATACTTAAAAAGTATTGCTTGTACTGTTCCAATTCTTTTTAATTCAAATATTCAACAAATTTTTGATTCAATTCTTGAACCTTTCAACAATTTATATCTTCTTTTTGAAAACATTCTAAAAAATGAAAAAACATTTTTATACACGCAAACAGCATATGCATCATTATCTTTTCTTTTATCCACTTTTCAGTCATCACTTGTTCTTGATCATTTTTTAAGATGGCTTTTTGATAACTTTGGAAAATTCTCTAATTCACAAATTTATGGTTTTATTTATATTTTAAGATGCTTAAGTGACGCAAGTAATGTTTTTAACTCTATAATTCCAAGTCTTTACATTAAATATAATATATTTGGTAAAGTTGCATCATTGCTTAACAGGAAAATCACCGAAGGTTCGAATTTTGAGAATAATTTCAAAGAAAACATTTTGGGCTTTTTAGAAAGTGTTTTTCATAGTTTTGATGAATATACAAATTATGTTATGTGTCAAAATGAAATGTTATCTCAGATTGAGAATAAATTCACTTATTTTTATTCAAACATATTTTCATCATTCATCAAATATAGTCATTTACAAATAAAAGTGATTGATGACAGAATTGATGATTTTATTCAATTTGTTGACTCAACAAGAGATTTCTGGATCAATTTTGATATACACTCTAGGAATTCTTACTTTGATGGTGGACATTTGGAAAAGTTTTGTGAAGAATTGCCAAGTCATGAACCATTTATTGTACCAAAGAATGATAGAATACTTAATAAACCAATCTCAATTCGAATGGCAAAGTATTTAGCAATGAAGCCATTTTTTATTTATGACAGTATTATACATAATAAAGATTGCGTTTATTCAGAGAAAGAAGGATTATTATATATTGAAACAATGAATAAATTAAGAGAAATGCAAAAACAAGCTCTTGAAGACCCACAAGATGAAGATGACTCTGATATTGAAACATTCAATAAAATTGATTTTTTCGCTCCTTTTATTAATCATCCAGAATTCATTGAAAATCTTGTAAATCAAATAGCAATACCAGGAATAGATAAAAAATATCTTATCAAAGTTTTTCAATATATGACTGCATATCCAATTGTCAATAAGAAAATTATTGAATTTATTAATTTAAAAATAACCGAACTTGCTGATGATCCTTCAAGTATTGCTATGCTAATTGAAGAACTTAAAAATAGATTATTTAATAATAATAATTTTATAGGAACTTTCTTTGAATTATATGGAAATAATTTTATCAATGCTGTTTTATCTCCAAAATGCAGAAATGATACTCAATTAATGAAAAATGTTGCAGAATTTTTAAGTTCGCTAAATATGAAACTTCCAATTCGAGTTACTCATATAATCTGCTTTTTAATTTTAATGAATTCAGATGAATTAATTTTATCTGCTTTAAAATTATGCAGATATTTTGATTACAAAGAGTTAGTTGCTGTCAATGATCTACTTTTGGATCTGCTCGATCAAAAATGTTTTAAAGTTGATTCTTTTGATTATAATTTATTTAATGAAATTGTTAATTATGTTCCTTCAATACTTAATACAAGGAAAGCTGAACTGATTTCATTATTATCAAAAGAATTTGATAATTATGCCAATTCAAGTGATAAAAAACTATCTTTCAATCATATTTGTACATTGTTAAATGTAACTGCACCTAATCGATCAGATTCTACAACACTCTCAAACGTTATTGATCTGTCAACTAAAATTCCAGCCTTTATAAAAGAAACTGGACCGATTTTTTGGGATTTTTATGAAGAACACATGGCATTCATTAATGAAAAACTTGTAGATAATCCATTTTTATTAGATAAAGAATTGAAATTCTTGTTGAATTATCCAGAGATTGTAGATTTTAAAATTCGTTCAGCTTATTTCAAAAAGAAGATGAAAAAAAGAATAAATAAATTCGAAAGCTTGAATTTCACAATTGATTTTGATAAACTTCTTGAGACATCATTTCAAGCTCTTCATGATGAGTCACCTGAAAATCTTTTGAAATATTTTCATATTAAAGTTGAAAATTCGCCAGCAATTGATTTAGGTGGTGTTACAAGGACATGGTTTACACTTTTAGCCAAAAAATTATTCAATCAAAATTATGGAATTTTTGATTGTTCAAAAAAAATGTGTTACATGCCAAATCGCAATTCATTCATTCATGAAAATCATCTTGAATACTTCAAATTTGCAGGTATTTTCATTGCACGTGCATTGATAGAAAGAATAAACATTGATGCCCATTTAACAACATCTTTCTATAAGCAAATTCTTCATCGAAAAGCAAGTTTGAAAGACTTAGAAGATATTGATGATGATATGTATCGAAGTTCAAAACTAATACTGGAAAATGATGCAAATGCGCTTGAGCTTACTTTTTCAATGAATTTTGTTGATTTTGGTGAAATCAAAACAATTGAATTGAAAGAAAACGGCTCTAAAATTCCTGTAACGAATGAGAACAAAGTTGAATTCATTAATTTAAGAACAAATTATATTTTGAATACTCAAATTCAAGAGCAAATTAATGCATTTAGTAGTGGTTTTGATTCATTACTTCCTCATGAATTTTTGAGGATTTTCACTCCAAATGAACTTGATTTGTTGATTTGTGGTGTTCCTTCAATCGATGTCAATGATTTCATAGAAAACATTACTTTCAAATATCCTTATAATGAAAATACGCCTGTTGTAAAACTCTTCTTTGAAGTGATTCAGAACTGGAATGATGAAGACTTGGCAAAATTGCTCCAGTTTATGACTGGCACAGCGAGAGTTCCTTTGAATGGATTCAAAGAATTTGCAGAAATTACAGGACATAGGTTAAAAATTGGACCTGGAGGAGAACGAACGAATTGGCCTCAAGCTCGCACTTGCTTTAATGAATTGGACTTGCCAGAATATCAAACAAAAGAAGAATTAGAAACTCTTTTGCGTCGATCAATTGAATATAATGATTCTTTTGGATTCATCTAAATAGAATTTTTGTTTAATAAACAAATTTTTGAAAAATTAAATTAGATATATTTATTAATTTATGAGCAGCATTCAACTTGGATCACTCCCTTCAGTTACAAAACAATGGTTGAATGAAATAATAATAACAATAATTTTATTTTGATATAACTGAATGTGGAATTAATAATTCTAATAATGAAGAGTATTTACAGAAAGAATTGTTTCATTAATTTGGGCTTGAAATGTAAACTTTTTCTTAGAGCAAAAAAAAAAAAACATTCATATCTTTGATTCTTGATGATCTAATTGATCATCAAGATATTTTTGCTGAAGATCAACAAAAATTTGAAAAAAATATATACATAATAATCTAATAATAATAAAAAGAATTGTCTGTAAAATTTGTAAGTTTTATATAGCGATTTATATAATTACAAAGTTTATAAATATGATTTATATTTTCACATGAATTTTGATTCTTGGGCAAGTAAACAGTGACATCTTGCTAGAAAGATCACTTATTCCTATATATATGGAATGTGCATTTGGATAAGACAACAAAATTATATTAAGGCATCCTTCAAAATCCAGAAAAATCTTTACTTTATCATTTAAAAATTCAATTGATTTGAGATTTTCACAGTAAATAAAAGCATTATTTCCGATGCTTTTAACGTGTGAAGGAATAATAATGTTTGGTAATGATGAATAAGAAAATGCTTCATTACCAATTTTCCCGAGTTTTGAATGATTTGGAAATTCAATTTTTTTCAAATTATTACAAGTCGAAAAAGCAAATTCATCAATTATTTTAGTACATTTAGGAATTCTAATTCGTTCTATTGATGAACAAGAAAAAGCATATTTCCCAATTAAATAAAGTTCTGACTTTTTTGGAAATTTCAGAGTTTTCAATTTTTCACAAGCGAAAAAAGCAAACGAATTAATGTATTTGATGAATGATGGAACGACAACTTCTTTGATATCGCGACGTGCAAATACAATCTGATCATATACTTCATTATTTTTGATTCCTTTGCCAATTACGATTTTGTTATCAAGATTAAGAAACAACTGATTTTCAGGTGAAATGAAGACATGATTCAAATTGAATATTTCATTACACCAGCCTTCTTCAAGTATCTCAACACTTGATGGAATCTCGATACTTTCAATTGATGAACCAAAAAAAGCATCTTTGGCAATTGAATAAAGCTCAGAATTTTCAAAAAAATTGACATTTTTGAGTTTTTCACAAAAATAAAATGCATTCGATTCAATTCTTTTCACATGCCTTGGAATCTTAATAGTTTCTATAGATGAATATGAAAAAGTTCCACTACGAATTAAATCAAGCTCTGAATCTTTTGAAAATATAATAGTCGTTAAACATGAGCAAGAATAAAAGGCAGATTGATCGATGATTTTGACATGACGTGGAATTATGATTTTTTCCAGAGATGAGTATGCAAAAGCTTGATTCCCTATTGAATAAACTTGTGATTTGTCTGAAAAAGTGACAGAACGAATGTTTAGATTAGAATAAAATGACTTTACTTTGATGCTGGTGATGATATATATTTCCGAATCATGTTCAATAAATTGTGGTATAAATATATCACCATTCGCTTCTTTTGAGAAATAAACGCCAGCTGTCTTTTCATTCTGCTCTAATCCATATAACAGATCGTTTTTTGTAATATACATTTTTCTATTAAAAATTTTAATGTAACAACTTTTTCTGAAATAAAATGGTTTTAAATTTTTTAATGTCAATTATTGATAGCAATAAAAAACAAGCCTATTTTTAATTCATTTTTAGAATATTTTTTCTGTTATTATTTTCGTAAAAGATTCTGTTGATCTTTGTCGTTTTTAAAAAGACTGTTAAGAACTTTTGCGAATTCTATTTGAAGACACTTTGAAAAAGTATATAGTGGAGTTTGTTTCTTATGAGATAAGCTTGTTAAAGTTTTTGAGGTATTGAGTTTATAAAATATATTTTTTATTTTTTACATTAGCTATAATAATATGCTATTTCAAGTGAGCTAAATAATTAAACTCTCATTCATGGTAATAGGTGATACTTTAAAAGTTCAAGAATATGTCTTTTACAAAAGAATTGCTTAATTTTATTGCAAAATTTTATATTTAATGCATAGGCGTTGAATTGATTTTTTTAGACCATTTATCATGCACATATGTAAGATGACAAAAGAACAAAAAAATCAGCTTATATATCTAATAATATGCTAACAAAAAGAATGCTTCTCTTTGGGAAGCGCAATCAAAGTTTCCCCGTTATCGAATCATTATTTTTTTGGGATATTTTAAAATATCTTTAAACTTAAGCAAAAACAATAAGATACAAATCCAAAATAGATCGTGAAAAAGTATTTACATTCAAATATAAGGGAAATTTTTAACACAAACTGCAAAAAATATCATAATAGCCAGATTCATGCTTTTTTGCCTATAATTTATCTTTATTTAACCTTAGATATAATATTTTTGCAATACGAACATTTTCTCTATTATCCCACTTCTCACACTCAATCGATCTTTTGAATAAATATGCAAATATTTTGTTTCTAATATATACAATTTAGCTCAATTATTGGCGATTTTCATTGAACAATACCAATTTAACTTCAAAGGATGAAACATCAGAAAGTTCACCTTTTTGACTTTCCTCTTTCCTATTTAACTCATTTATTGACTCCTTATGGTAGAAGTTAGATATGGTAGTGGGTGTTGCACACCATACTACACACATGAAACTTACACTTTTGGTCTATTTTAATAACGAAAATGACAAAATGACAATCAATTAGCAATGTCATGATTTACGTCTCGTGGCGCGTATATTTAACGTATAACCTCGACATCAGAGCTGTTGGTGATGATTTCATGTGTTGCTATCATAAATGATAACGCACCACCAATAACAATGAATGAAATATAATTTATTAATATCATAAATGAAACGACTAACTGACCCAATCGATTACATACCAATACCAAAAGAATACGAACGAATCGAATTAATGTATTTTCAACCATTGAGTGTTCTGTTGAAACGAGATGATAAGACATTGAGTCAACAAATGAAGAAATTGAAAGAAGAGACAAAAATAAAAATGTTCATTGATGAAACGTTTAATATTGATGAGTATATAATAGATGAATGTTGTAATGGTCGAACATATAGATTGATTTATAACCCAATCAAAATTAGCGAGTCCACAATCGATGATGAACAATCGTTTTTCATATATCGAGAAATTAAATTAGTATCTTCTTTAAATCATCCTGCTATCATTGAATTCATTGGATTTAGTCCAATCAACTTTGAAAACATGTCTTATCCAACTATAATAATGGAATATCTACAAAATGGAACATTAACCAACCTTTTAGAGCTCGAACGAAAAGGGCTTTCACCAAAATTCTGGGACGATACTAAAAAAATGATAATTATCTACGGTGTAGCTTCAGGATTATGTTACTTGCATGCCAACCATATAATTCACAGAGACATGAAGCCAGACAACATATTATTAGATGAATTTTTATTTCCAAAAATTGCTGATTTTGGCCTATCAAAAACAACTGTATCAACTTCAGAGAGTATGAACATCCAATCGCAAAGCAATATCAAAGGAACTCCAATTTATATGTCTCCAGAAATATTAATGAAGATGGAATATTCTCCAAAATGTGACGTTTATGCATTTGCTCTCATCACATATGAAATCTTGTCAGGAGATCAACCATTTTCAAATTTAAACTTTACAACTTTAAGCTATGAAGTCGCCGTAAAAGGTTCCAGACCAAAATTGACACAAAACATTCCAAAGAAGTTTTGTGAGCTTCTTGAAATGTGTTGGGATCAAAAGCCAGAATATAGGCCATCAATGGAATATATTGTTGACACTTTAAAAAACGATGCGGGCTTTTTAACAGATACAGTTGATCAGCAGCAGTTCTATGATTATGCTGATTTCGTTGACAATTATCAATCGTCATTCGAACTTAATCGATCTCTGCATTTTGACGATTTCAAAAACCAAAAAGGACAAACTTCATCAATTTCCAGGGTTAAAATTGTTGAAATAGATGAAACAGATAATAATAGCAAAAATGAGAGCAATACTAACAATGCTCTGAGCAAAGAAAAGGTGCTTGAATGCATAGATAAAGTTCAAATAACCGGAGAAACTAAAGCTGATAAAGCAGAAAAAAAAAGTAAAGATCCAAATGATATTGAAAATTATAAAGTTAATCCATGGGATTACGAAGTTATACAATCAGATGATGAAAGCGATGATTTTGAAGAGGAGAAAGAATTTGAAATTAAATATGCCATCCAGAAATCAACTAATCTCAAAACAGTGATAAAAACAACATCATCAAAATTAAAAAAAAAGACAAGAATAAAATTCGATTCTTTGGTTAAAAGACTTGCTGCAGTTCATCATCCAGCTATAATTCCATTTATTGGATACTCGGATCATAAAAACAGAGGAAGTTTGTATTTCAAGTTAATGGCAAATAATTCTCTTGAAGATTTGATACAAAGCGGATCTAATCAACAATATGACTTCACTCACAAATTAATAATATCATATGGAATTGCATGTGCAATTGAATACCTTCATTCACACGACATTGTCCATCAGAACATCAAGTCAACAAACGTTCTCCTAGATGAAGAACTCCGTCCTTATCTTGCAGACCTCAAAATCGTTACCAAAGGTGATTTGAATTTGAACATGACGGTTAATCAAACAGCTTAAATCATGGCCCCTGAATTCTTTGATAATTTTGAAAAATATAATGGAACAAAACCATTAGACATTTATTCTTATGGACTTCTTCTTTTCGAAATTTGGTCAGAAAAGAAGCCATTTGACAAAATAAAAACATTTTGCACGATGTTAAATACGATTACGAGAGGAGAACTTCCTACATTTCCATATGATAAATTAATACCAGAAGATATTAAAGAATTGACTTATGCATGCACGCAGCTTAACTTTAATGAAAGACCTGAAATTTCAGAGATTTGCGACTTTTTTGAAACCCAATACTTGCTATTAGCAGAATCTGAATCTTCTTTTGATAAACAATTATTTGAAAATTACATTAAATTGATGGAAAGAAAAACAGAATAATTTATTATTTACTAAAGAGTGTATAATGAAATTTTTAAGAAACTTATGAAAAAAGTTTATATAAAAAAAATATTTTTTTTTTTGAATCTTTCTAATTTTATTCAATATTCTTTATATAATATATCCTATGACTAAAGAATAATAAGTGATTAATTAATGTTGTATATTCGTTATTCTTTTCAGAGTTTTGACGCATTACTTATGTTGACACTAAAAAAAACATCAATCTTTATTAAGCTCTAAAAGCAATGTTATCCAATGAATAAAATATATTATAATCAGTAAGGTCTCATAGCTCAGTCGGTAGAGCGTTGTGCTGATAACGCAAAGGTCTAGGGTTCGAGTCCCTGTGGGACCATTTTTTGGATTTGTTTTTTTTTTTTAATATCTCAGATTTTTTTTATAAATATCATTAATCATGATGCATACCCAAGTATTGCTAAAAAATTAGTCATTTGTTTATCAACTGACATATGTTCAGAGCCAGAATTCGTGGGTAATCATGATATACTTTGAATCAATGGTTATAGAATTGATGATATAAATTACAAATTTGCATATTTAATGCAATATGACCTCAATAAAACGTTCAAAAATCAAAATTTAGGAATTGTTGGTTCTAATGACAGGGACAAACATACAACTCTTCGCCAAATGGTAAATATCGACAAAAACAGATTTGAGTGTGAAACGCATCTATAATATTTTTGGTGGGATCATAATTATGAGTTTTTTACACCTTAAAAAGCTCGGAATTTGTAATAAATTCAATTGTGATTCTTTTGAAATTTCAATTATTAGAAGATTATAGCAATCATAAAATGCACTTTCACATACTTTAGAAACTTTTGGTGGAATAAAAATATCTTTGATATTTGAAGATGAAAATGCATATTTTTCGATTGTTTGTAAATTGGAATCTTGCGGAATTTCAATTTTTGTCAGATTTTTGCAATCATAAAATGCATTTTCACATACTTTAGAAACTTTTGGTGGAATAAAAATATCTTTGATATTTGAACATGAAAATGCATATTTTTCGATTGTTTGTAAATTGGAATCTTGCGGAATTTCAATTTTTGTCAGATTTTTGCAATCATAAAATGCATTTTCACATACTTTAGAAACTTTTGGTGGAATAAAAATATCTTTGATATTTGAACATGAAAATAATAATGATTCAATTGTTTGTAAATTGGAATCTTGCGGAATTTCAATTTTTGTCAGATTTTTGCAATCATAAAATGCACTTTCACATATTCTGGAAACTTCTGATGGAATAAAAATTTCATTGATATTTGATTTTGAAAATGCGCAGTATTCAATTGTTTGTAAATTGGAATTTGTTGGAATTTCAACTTTTGTCAGATGTTCACAATTATAAAATGCATATGATGAGATGATTTTGATGTTTGATGGAATATTTATTTCTTCAATGTCACGACATGCGAATAGAAGAACATCAAATTCATCTTTGTTTTGATCACTTTTGCCAAGCAAATATTTATCTTCCTTCATTATGAATCGATCATTCGATTGCGAAATTTTAATTTTTTTTAATTTGTCTGTATTATAACACCATCCTTCTTTCAATTCTTTCAAGCTGTCTGGAAAATAAATTTCTTCAATGTTTGAAAATGAAAATGCGCGTACATCGATTGTTTGTAAATTTGAATTTGTTGGGATTTCAACTTTTGTCAGATGTTCACAATTGCAAAATGCGCCTGCAGAGATGATTTTGATGTTTGATGGAATATTTATTTCTTCAATGTCACGACATGCGAATAGAAGAACATCAAATTCATCTTTGTTTTGATCACTTTTGCCAAGCAAATATTTATCTTCTTTCATTATGAATCGATCATTCGATTGCGAAATTTTAATTTTTTTTAATTTGTTTGCATTATAACACCATCCTTCTTTCAATTCTTTCAAGCTGTCTGGAAAATAAATTTCTTCAATGTTTGAATCATATGGAAACGCAAATCTGTAAATTGTTTTGACTTTTGAATCTTTTACAAATTTGATGATGCTGACATTTTCACTTGTTCCGCTGATGCTTGTGATTAAGTAATCTGTCGATTCATATTTAACTGTTCGTGGAACAATAACTTCCTCAATATCACAATTAACTTTGAATAGGGATGCCGTTTGATTTTTTCGGTCAATTTTGAATGTAAAATCTTTTGATTCATTTTCAATGGTTTCACTAAGATAAATTTTAATTAAGTCAAGGTCGCCTTCACTGCATGCATTATGTAGTTTATATTTAATTTCTTTAAATTCTTCTTCAGAACAAAGATTATTAGAATTTGAAAAAAGATCAAGAATATCATTCTTCTTTTCTTTCGCTGATCCTGCCTCTATGTCTTTTTTATATTTACAAATTGGTATTTGTACTAATTTCGGTTTTTGAATGCTTTTTCCTTCCATTTTGTATTTTTAGCAACTACCAGCAATCAAATGTCAGACCATTATTTTTTCTCTCAATTTATTAGACAAAAAAAAATTTATTTCAATTTTAAAAATCTCTTATTATTTCTTTTCAATTTAAACATAAAATTTTTGATTTTCTATTAATTGATCAAGGATCAATTCAGTATGCAGACATTTTCATAAGATTATAATAATAATAATAATCTCAGTGAATTTCGCTAATAATCTAATTCGACTGTCCCTTTTATTGCTCTTGGTGCCAAATTAAATTATATAAAAATTATAATTATTGACAAACAATCTTGCAATTAGAAGTTACATTTGGGTTTATGTCCATACACCATTATACTTCTTTGATTTTTATGATTTTTGCTAGGGTTTTAAATAACCGATTTTTAATTGAAAATATAATTTGTAAATATACAAAATCAATTTTATATATTATTTAATATTTTAATTTGTACTAGCCTATTACATTTAAATATAAATTATTAATATTAGTAATATAATATTTTAAATAATTTGAAAATATTATGGGAAATTATACCAATTGATCAAATTATCCATATCTTAATTATTATCTGAATTAAATATTAATATTTATTTTGGGAGGAGGTAGCTGCACTCAGATGGTTGGCACGGCGAGCTACATGATTTTCTTGTTTTATTAAATTCAAGAATTTCGTTGAATTTATTTTGATCATCTGCGTCGTCATCCACATATTTAAGTAGATCTTGAATAATCTTCATTTCCAATTTCCAAAATAACAATCACTGTAATTAATTAAAATCCTATTTCTTTTTTCTAAAATACTATTAATATGAGTTTTTAGTTGAAAAAAAAGTTGATATCAATGGAACCTTATAAACATTTTAAAAATTATAATTAACTTTTGCTATTAAAATTTTCCATTCTTTGTATTTGTGAAATTCATGAACATAATATAAAGTATTCAAGTCATATTCAATTAGGTGTCTGAGTTTTTACTTTCAGCTTATAATTTTAAAAAAAAATTCCAAAATGAAATAGAAAATAATTGAAAACATAATTGTTTTAACCTAATATAAATGGTTCCCATACACTCTTTTTGGAATTTTCGGTGTATTCTTTTATTGTAATCCAGTCTCCATAGATTTCCCTACCATCTTGATATGTGACTATTTCTCTTTTGCTTTCCCTATATACTTTCTCAATGTTATAATAATCAGGAACAGGAAAATTGAAAACTAATTCAGAAGTACCTAAAGATAAAATCCCGCATAAAATCCTTTTGGACTTTGAAATTTCAGAATTAATGCTTGTAAAATGAGTACTTTTAT
>JAPFFF010000257.1:0-28704 GCA_039105265.1 Tritrichomonas musculus | reverse complement strand
ATGAGAAGAAGAAAGAATTACAAAAGTTCATTCCAAATCAATATTTCAGAGGTGGAAAAACAAGTCAAGCACTTTTTAATGAAGAAAAAGAAAAATGTAATCAATGGCTCTTAAAAAAGTTACGAAAAATTCCGCAGAAATCGATGAAATACTTCACTTATTTTAAAGATGACTTTTTGAATAAAGCAGAAAAATACGCTGAAGAGAATCCGATTTCAGAAGAAAAGTTGGCTCAATTTAAGACGCTTCTTGTTAATTGGAAACTTCAAGAAATGCCACAAACAATCAATCTTTTCTATAAATATCATAAAATATTGAATGATTGCTTAGCTGTTCAGCCAAACAATTTAAAGACTTTGTTTGCTTTCTCTTTATTAAATGTTAGAATTTTGGATATAATTCAAACCGATAAGAATAAATATGCTCTCGATGCTGTTGTCAACTTTTTGAAGTTGATTGAACTTTCGCCTTCTAATGACTTATCGGCCCTTCTTCTTCTTTTAGACGTCCTTCTGAAATGTGCAAACGACTTAATAATGAATCAGTCAAACATCGAAAAATTGCAAAAATTGCCGCTTTCATTGGTTTCAAATAGTCTGCCTCAATTCGTTAACCTTTTGGCTCATCCTTGTAAAAGACTCCGAAATGTCGTAAGACAAATTTTACTCGAGTTCGGTAATCATAGATTTCAAAAGTTGTTTTTCCCTTTGAACATCGGAATGCTGAGCAAAGATTCAAACAAAGCTTCCAATTCTAGAGAAATTTTCAATACTTTACGAAAAACAAATTCAAAAATAGCAGATGATTTAATACTTTTCTCAGAAAGTATGAATAGAGCAGCCGTTTCGCTTCTTGAGGAATGGAAATATGGAATCGAAGAAGCAATCAGATTATATGAAAAAAATGATATTGAATCATCAATGACAATTTTGAGAAAACTTATTGATAGGCTTCTAAATCCGGTTTGTGACTTAGATATTTCTTTTGGTAACATTATTAGAGAGAAAATTGGTACTTTTATTGAGACATTTAATATGGTTGACGAAAAAATTAACAAAAATAAAAATATACGTAATGCTAATAATAAAGAAGAAGAAGAAAATGAAATTGAATGCGAATATTATAAAGAAGAATTAAATTACGATTACGATCCTAGAATTATGACAGTTTTATGGTCACAACTTCGTAGGATTTTTAGTTCAATTTCAGGAAAATTGAATTCGCTGGCAACAATTTCACTCTTTTCTGTTTCAGAAGAATTGATGAAAAGACAGCATGATCTACTTATTTTCGTTCCAGGTACTCACGATTCAGTTCGAATTACTTCTTTCGAATCTAATCTTCAGGTTTATTCTACAGCTTACCATCCACGTTCGCTATCAATATACGACGAAAAAGGGAAGAAGCATAATTTCCTCCTCAAAGGTAATTGTGATGTCCGAATTGACTACAGAATTATGCAGTTTTTCTTGTTAATTAACAGCCTTCTTGCTCAAAATCGTTCAACATCTCATCTTTCAATTACGCAATATTCAATTGTCCCTTTAACAAAAAACAGTGGATTAATTTCATGGGTTGAAAATTCGAAATCGCTTCACCAAATTATTAATATGTTTCCAAAGAACAGAATGAAAGAGCAAGAAATAATAAATGATATTTATGGTGATGTGACCAATTCTTTGACTTCACCACAGCTTCTTGAGCTTTATGATTCAATTGCTAATAGTGGAAATCAATCAGAACTATCTGCAGATGAAATAGACCAATTTATTTGGTTAAATGCTACTACATCATCAATTTGGATAAAAAATAATCACATGTTTGTTTCGTCATCAGCATTAATGTCAATTGCTGGTTACATAATCGGACTTGGTGATCGTCATCCAAATAATATTTTAATGCAAAATCATAATGGTAAAGTAGCTCATATCGATTTTGGTGATGCTTTTGAAATTACAGTTACTCGTACCGTATATCCTGAAAAAGTACCATTTAGATTAACAAGAATGATTGTTAATGCATTTGATGGGTCAAATCCTTTTGGAATATTTGAAAAGACTTGTTGTGACGTCCTAGGCTTAATTCGAGAAGCTAAACAAATAATTATGGCGCAATTTGAATTGTTCACTGATGATACAACGATTGCTAATAATCCTAAATTTGGAAGTGCGAAAATAACGAAGAGAGTTAAAGAAAAGTTAAATGGTCTTGACTCTTTTCTTATTAACGATGATTTGCTTACTAAAATTCAAGATGGGAGCAATGGAAATGATGATGATGTTATTCATTATGAGGATGAAGATGTAGATGAAATTAATTCCAAAGCACTAAGCGTTGAAAATCAAGTTAGAGAACTTATTGAAATTTCTCAAGACCCAAATAAATATGCAACCCATTTTATTGGATGGAGAGCATATTGGTGATTATCTATTGTATTACAAATATTTTTTTTTTACTCCGATTTTTATAATAAAAATTGTTTGTATTATTAAATTCTTGGCTTATAATAAGTTTCAAAGAAAGTGAAAGTTACAAATCTTATATTTTATTTATTTAAGCCTAAAATTAGAGATTCAGAATTAAATATGAATTAAAATTTTAGTAGAATTCTTCTGCTTCAAGAAGTGGTTCATTAGCTTGTTGAATTTCTGATTTCTTAGCACGTTTCTTGTAACAGAAAACTAAGCAAACAACGAGAATGGAAAGAGTAATAGCTCCAGTAATTACAATCTGTATTAAAGAGTACTTGTGTGAATCAGATGCGCCACGCTTTGTCTTTCGTTTCTTATTAGAGGGATTGCTCTTTTTGTCATCATCATCTTCATCATCTTCTTTCTTCTTTTCATCTTTCTTCTTATCATCGTCATCTTCTTCATCATCCTTCTTCTTATCATCTTTCTTTTTGTCATCTTCTTCATCATCTTTCTTTTTATCATCTTTCTTTTTATCATCCTTCTTTTCGCCATCTTTCTTTTCATCATCCTTCTTTTCGCCATCTTTCTTTTCATCATCCTTCTTTTTATCTCCATCTTCATTATCATCTTTCTTTTCGCCATCTTTCTTTTCATCATCCTTCTTCTTATCATCTTTCTTTTTGTCATCTTCTTCATCATCTTTCTTTTTATCATCTTTCTTTTTGTCATCTTCTTCATCATCTTTCTTTTCACCATCTTTCTTTTCATCATCCTTCTTTTCGCCATCTTTCTTTTCTCCGTCTTTCTTGTCGTCATCTTTCTTCTCTCCATCTGGTTTAATTGATGAAGTATTGGTTGGTAATGCTGTGCTATTTAATGCAGTGTTGTTGAGTGAAGTATTGTTAAGAGCAGTAGAATTAATTTGGGTAGCATTTATTTGAGTAGTAGTAGAGCTTGTTTTGCCGTCTTCGTCTTTCTTTTCACTATCCTTCTTTTCTCCGTCTTTCTTTTCATCATCTTTCTTTTCTCCGTCTTTTTTGTCGTCATCTTTCTTTTCTCCATCTTTCTTTTCATCATCTTTCTTTTCATCATCTTTCTTTTCTCCATCTTTCTTTTCATCATCTTTCTTTTCTCCGTCTTTCTTGTCGTCATCTTTCTTTTCTCCATCTTTCTTTTCATCATCTTTCTTTTCATCATCTTTCTTTTCTCCATCTTTCTTTTCATCATCTTTCTTGTCATCATCTTTCTTTTCATCATCTTTCTTTTCATCATCTTTCTTTTCTCCATCTTTCTTTTCATCATCTTTCTTTTCTCCGTCTTTTTTTTCATCATCTTTCTTTTCTCCGTCTTTCTTGTCATCATCTTTCTTTTCCCCATCTTTCTTGTCGTCATCTTTCTTTTCATCATCTTTCTTTTCATCATCTTTCTTTTCTCCATCTTTCTTTTCATCATCTTTCTTTTCTCCGTCTTTCTTGTCATCATCTTTCTTTTCATCATCTTTCTTATCGTCATCTTTCTTTTCTCCGTCTTTCTTTTCATCATCTTTCTTTTCTCCGTCTTTCTTATCGTCATCTTTCTTTTCACTGTCTTTCTTATCGTCATCCTTCTTTTCATTATCATCACTCTTTTTTACTTCGTCATCGCTTTTCTTTTTGTCTTCATCTTTGTCATCACTCTTTTTCTTGTCATCATCATCTTTCTTTTTATCTTCATCTTTGTCATCACTCTTTTTCTTGTCATCATCATCTTTCTTTTTATCTTCATCTTTGTCATCACTCTTTTTCTTGTCATCATCATCTTTCTTTTTATCTTCATCTTTGTCATCACTCTTTTTCTTGTCATCATCATCTTTCTTTTTGTCTTCATCTTTGTCATCACTCTTTTTCTTGTCATCGTCGTCTTTCTTTTTATCTTCATCATTCTTTTTTACTTCGTCATCGCTTTTCTTTTTGTCTTCATCTTTGTCATCACTCTTTTTCTTGTCATCATCATCCTTCTTTTTATCTTCATCGTCACTCTTTTTCTTGTCATCGTCGTCTTTCTTTTTATCTTCATCATCACTTTTCTTTTTTTCATCTTCTTTGTCATCACTTTTCTTTTTATCTTCATCATCACTTTTCTTTTTTTCATCTTCTTTGTCATCACTTTTCTTTTTATCTTCATCATTCTTTTTTACTTCGTCATCGCTTTTCTTTTTGTCTTCATCTTTGTCATCACTCTTTTTCTTGTCATCATCATCCTTCTTTTTATCTTCATCGTCACTCTTTTTCTTGTCATCGTCGTCTTTCTTTTTATCTTCATCATCACTTTTCTTTTTTTCATCTTCTTTGTCATCACTTTTCTTTTTATCTTCATCATTCTTTTTTACTTCGTCATCATCTCGTTTCTTCTTTTCAGAATTTTCCTTGTTTTCTTCTTCGAGCAATCTAACTTGTTGTCTTATTTCTTCTCTAAGCTTAGAATCATCGCCAAATGATTTAGCAGCTTCGCTTTTAGCAATTCCAATAAATAAAAGGAAAAGAACAAGCATTTGAAATGAAAAATTTTCTATGTCCAAGAAACTATTGAATATTTTCTATATTTTATTTCGCGTAATATTAATTGAATAATGGTCAAAAATCCACCAAAAAGTTTATCTTCATTTTGTCTAACTTTATCAATCAAAAAAGTGGTTTGGATATTCGTTTTTTTTTTTTTTTTTTTTTTTTTTCCATATTTTAATCATTTAAATGTAAAATACTTTGTATTTTGCTTAAAAGAATTTACAAATTTACAAATTTGGTAATTTTGTTGAATGAAAATAACCGAATTTAGGGGAATTGTTTATGCCAATCTTCGCATGTAGCTAATAAAAGGTATATTTTTTATATAAGCATCTTTCTATGTAGTTAATAAAAGGTATATTTATTTTTTAATATACCATCACTGGACAGAGTATTCATTCTCATATTAAGCCTCATATAAATTGTGAAAGCAATCAATTTCATACAAATTTTTTGATAATAAAAATCAAATATTCAGAGTTGTATTTAATTTTTCAGAAATAAATTCATAGAATTTGAATATTAAAAAAACAAGACATTCAATATTTGTGAGAAAAAAAACAAGACATTCAATATTTATGAGGGGAAAAAACAAGACAAACAATTTCTTAAAAAGATATTTTTAAATTTTCCTGTTCATTTTCCTCCTGAACATCAGGAGGCTTGCAATTTAATGATCTTTAATGGCTATTTTTTTTAAAAAAATAATTACATTTACAAAAGAAGGAAATGCTTATTATATTTTCAGGTTCAATTCAAGAAAAAAAGAGTTTGATCAACAAAAATGATACAAAATTAATACATATAAATGAATGATAAATTAAATAGTTTAATAAAAAGAAACTTTTTGATATTTGTTATTATCGCATTTGATAAACAAAGACGGAAGTTTACTTAATATTATTCCTGATGAATGATTATTTGTTTCTAATATGGCTCTGATTGCAGGATATTCAATTTTCATTATTTGATCGATATCATCAGCATGAAAATAACTTTCTTTATTGTATTGTTCCAACCGGTTTTTTTCTGAGGTTAAATCCTGTCCTGCATTGGGAACGTTTATTTCTTGAATGTTTTTATTTATATATTTACTGCTCATTATAACATTTTCATCGAATGGAGCCAAACCACTTATTCTGAATCCGTTCTTTAGAATTTCTGTATCGATTGTCCTCCACGATTCGACTATTGAAACTATTGTTTTATAACGTGCTTTTGAGGCGTTTGAATTTAATTTTAATAAAACATCATTTATGGTTTTTTTATATTGGTATTTTTCCATGTTTGACTTAAGACTTCTTGCTGCAGCCACATCAAATGGCTGCAGCAAGTGAGAACAATGAGGTGGAAAAGTTAGTAATTGGACATTATGTAAAGCCAAGTATTCAAGAGCTAAACTGTTATAACGACTTGAGTGATTATCTAAAATAAGTATTGTTGGTTGTTCTGCTTCTTCTGTAGGTAGATCCAATTTATATTTTGAAACTTTGGACACAAAGAAAACACAAAATGCTAAGAAAATATTCTTCGTCATCCATCCGCTGCTCTGTGAGTTAAAAAAAGCAGGAATGTCTCTTAACTCTTCTGGGAGTTTGGCTAGTTTTGGTAAGATAATGAATGGATCTAGCCGAACTCCCAGAGCGTTAAAGCAGAACATTCCTGTAATATGAGGCTCCACGCTGCTTACTGATGAAATTGAATGCTCTGCTTTTCCAGTTATTAATACCTTGAACTTTTTAGTTAAAGAACTAGAGGATTCATCTGCGTTCCATAAATTACATTTGTGTACTTTTGATAAAATACTTTTGTTTTGTTTAAAGAATTGTTTAATCACAGCTGTGTTACAGCATCTTCTTCTAGCTTCCTCCAGAGATTCAGGGTTCTTAAGAGTGATGTTGTGCCTTGCACAGAAGTGATTAATCCATGATTCGCAAGGAATGAAAGGTTCTAGAGAATTAACAATCTGTTTTGCACGACTAGATTTAAAGACATTCTTTAAACAATCAAGTATCTGTAAACAACGAAAATAACGATTTGCTCTGAGTTCGTAGGCAAGTTGAACTGCTTCTACAGTTTTAAGACAATTCAGATTTAAATAACATTCTTCAATTTTTTTAAAGAAAGTAGAAATTTCTACATCACCTAAGTATTTTTGACCTCCACCTCTTGATTCATGCGGAGTCCAACGGTTTCCTGTTAAAGTTGTTCGGATAGAGTTATAAATAGCTTGAGGTGTAATGTCAAAACGCTTGGCAATTTCAATATTTGAATATCCACCAACTTTTAAATCGCAAATTTCCATTTGAATCTTTGAAAAAGTTTCTGTTTCTTCCTTTGTCCATTGGCAAAAGCTCATTAATTATTAATTATTCAGCCACCTTTTCATATAGCATGTCACAAAAAAATATAAAATTATAATAAACTATTTAAATCAACCTCATATTATGAATTCAAATTTTTCTATTAAAAAAAAAAAATCAGAAATTCTCTTTCAAAATTTTGTTTTGCTTTCACAATTAGTATGAGGCCGATATATATAAAATATGAGGCTTGTCCAGTGATGGTATATTTTTCTTTAGTAAAATCGATTTTTTTTGTATTCTTTATAAAAATTCAAATTGAAAGAAGCTTGAACAATTATTAATTCAAATCTCAAATTCAACCTACATAATCTCTAGTACAGATTAATTTGATATTTTATTATATTATTTTTATTTTTAAAACAGATTTAATTTTAAAAACCTAAGTTTTTTTCAATTTGAAACCGTTTATGGCATTTATAGTCAGTTATCTAATATTTGAAAATGGAGATTCAAAACTATATTAAGGGGGGAGTATTTTACCAATTTTTTCGTTATCTGAATAAAATTAGAAATTAATATTGAATTATAATTTTATATTATTTTTCTATTACAGTTTAAATCTAATAATTTATAAAAATATTTATAATATAATAAGATATTTTCATTTTTTGACTTATTTCAAATTTTGAATAATATTAAGAAAAAAAATCAATGAATATATTGAATTTTTTCTGTAAATTTTTATTCAATTTTTTGTTGATAAAAAAATGCTTGAATTTTGTATTATTCATTAATAAAAATGATTTTAAAAGTAGTATTTTATGATAATTTATTATATTAAATAATATTGCATGGAATTTTTAAGAATTTTTCTTTTTTTTTTTATGAAATAATAATAATGTCGATTCTCTTCATTCATAATGCAATCATATTTTTCTGCAAAATATTGAATTTATATCATCAGAAAAATAAGTATTTTGAATATTTTTTAATTTTATCCATAAATAAAGAAGTTAAAGTTTAAAAAATTCCTTCATCATAAAATATATCAAATTATTGTATATAAAAAAAAGAAAATAATAATATCTCAACATTAGTTTTTTAAATATCATCTGAAGTTATTATTTGTGTTATTTAAAGCTAAATTTGTTAATAATTGATTCGTCTGATAGGTTTAGAAAACACTTGATTTTATATAGAAAAATGACGTTTTTTTAAAATCATATGTAGTCTCCCAATATTTGAGTTCAAAGCTCGTGCTTGATACATATTATTTCATGATTGATATACAAAAAAACAATGTTGAGATATGTTAAAAAAATGGAATACGATCATGTGCTGGAATATTGATTCATAATTTTTGCAAAATAGCAACAATTTTAAAAGAAAATAAAAATCATACAACATCTTTAGATTTTTTGGTATAAGATGCGATATTTTAAATATTTTAAATGCGAATATAAACAAAAAAAGATTTTTAAAAATTTGAGAGAAGTGGTATACTTTATTTCTTAAGAAATACGTTAATTTTCAATGAAATACGTTTATATTTCTGAAAATTCTAAAAATAAATATAAAAATTACATTTTTTTCCATTAAAAATCACTTATTTCTGTAATAGTTTGTTAATTTCTATGTGTATACGTTTTTTATGTGATTGTTCGTTTGTTTAGGTGATTTTTCTTTTATTCCTATGAATGTTCGTTTATTTCTACGAGTGTTCGTTTATTTCTATGAGTGTTCGTTTATTTCTATGAGTGTTCGTTTATTTCTATGAGTGTTCGTTTTTTTCTATCGATTTTTGTCGTTATTTACAAATTACTTATTTTCTATTGAAAATGATCGTTAGTTTTTAAAAGCAAACGTTTTAATCATATGAGAAGAATTAAAACAAACTTCATATCATTTTTTAAAATGGCACCTAAATCAAAGCAGAAGATTCATTGCCAAAATATTGCAAAATTACCTAAAAAGCAATCAAAAACATGTAATGAACCAGTTCAAAAGGTAAACACAGATATGATGGTTATTTCAGCACTTTTAAATGGACAAGGTTATGAAGGAACAAAGCATCAAGCCAATCGTTACAACTGTTTAACACCATGTAAAAGAACATTTTATCAGCGACAAAAGAAAATTGTAGAAAAAGTAACCGACATGGTATCTGATGAATGCCATAAATATGCAAAACAAATAAAACCTAACTCTACTGTTTCTTGTGATTGTTCATGGAATCATAAAGTTTGCGGTTCTGCAGGAACCGTTACTTTATTTGATTTGAATCAAAAAAAAGTGGTTGATTTCCAAACATTGACAAAGTCGAAAAGTTCATTTGTTGGAAATTACGATGGTAAATCCAACAATATGGAAACCGAAGGACTTCAAAGAATTTTTAATAAAATCGGAGATGATTTAAAAAATAAAGAAGTTGAATTTGTCCATGATGATGACAATAAGACTCATCGATTACTTGAAAAAAATAATCACAGGTCATGGAATTCAGCAATTGAAACGCAAAGCAAACACATTTTTCGAGAATGCATCAAGAGAAATGGCTAAGAAAAAGCAGCCAGGTAGAAAAACAATAAAGGCTTGTTTTGAATTATTTTCAACCTTGATATCCAAAATCATCATCTGGTTCAAGTTTATAGTCTTCAACGTCGATGATAAAGAAAAAAAAGAACAAATGTGGACTAATACAACAGACCATGTATTAGGTGTTCATGATAATTGCACTCACCCCTCTGATTTAAAAAAATATAGAGGACGCGGAAGGCCAAGAAAACCAAGGAAAGAAGGAAATGAATTCTGGGAATGGGAAGAAGGAAAAAATGATTTGAGTTTGAAAAATTTATTAATTGACTTTTTAAAAAAAACCGTAAAACTCGTAAGAAAAACTGGGAAAAAAAGAACCCAAGATAACGAATCGTTAAATGCTTCTATGCGAATTTATGCTCCCAAAAATAAAGTATTTTCTGTAAGCAACGAAGCACGAGTTGCTATTGCTGTTGGAAAAAAAAACGATCCATTATTCGAAACTCATCTAATTGAAAAGATTTGTCCAAATGCCATTTCACCAGCAGCACTTGATGAAATAAGAAATGATGAAATAGCAAGAAATCAAAACAATACGCGCAAAAAGTCAAGAAAAGAAATGGACAAGAAAAATCTAAATAGAATCAAAGAAAGAGAACGATGTAAAGAACCGCCAGGTGACTATAATGAAAAAAAATAAACATTCATTTTAATGGTGAATAGTTAATAAACATCTAATTATTAATAATTAATTATTTTTGGATTTGAATTTTAAGTATGATTGAATTTTCATAGGATGTAAAAATGAATAAATGTTGGCTAAGAATATTTGTGATGACAAAACCAAATAATACTAATTTGATTGTTTATTTATTGGAATTCATAGGAATTAAAAAATACTATTTGCAATTGAATTTTTCAAACGACGAAAAAATGAATGATTATTAAATAAAGAATACTTGTGATAAATAATATCGTTGATTGGTGCTATTTTAATTACTGGTATGTTGAAATTCAAAGAAATAAAAAAAATTATTTGCAATTGAATTTTTCAAACAACGAAAAAATGAATGATTATTAAATAAAGAATACTTGTGATAAATAATATCGTTGATTGGTGCTATTTTAATTACTGGTATGTTGAAATTCAAAGAAATAAAAAAAATTATTTGCAATTGAAGGCTGATGCTTTGATACTACCGATTTTAACGTCGGAATAAGTTTTCAAAAAGTTTATTTCAGAAAAATATTGAATATATAATAGAGGCGCCATTAAAATGAAATTAAATTAATATTTTTTAGATTCAATTTTTATTTATTTTTGTTTATATTCTACAATCGCAAGCCTGACGGAACAGCATAAGTTGGTACGAGACGAATCGCTCACTCATTTTCGCATATTTTAGATCAGCAATTGCACGAAGTCATCATCGCCATTTATTGTCACAATTTGTTTATATTCTACAATCACAAGCCTGACAGAACAGCATAAGTTGGTACGAGACGAATCGCTCACTCATTTTCGCATATTTTAGATCAGCAATTGCACGAAGTCATCATCGCCATTTATTGTCACAATTTGTTTATATTCTACAATCACAAGCCTGACAGAACAGCATAAGTTGGTACGAGACGAATCGCTCACGCATTTTCGCATATTTTAGATCAGCAATTGCACGAAGTCATCATCGCCATTTATTGTCACAATTTGTTTATATTCTACAATCACAAGCCTGACAGAACAGCATAAGTTGGTACGAGACGAATCGCTCACGCATTTTCGCATATTTTAGATCAGCAATTGCACGAAGTCATCATCGCCATTTATTGTCACAATTTGTTTATATTCTACAATCACAAGCCTGACAGAACAGCATAAGTTGGTACGAGACGAATCGCTCACTCATTTTCGCATATTTTAGATCAGCAATTGCACGAAGTCAGCATCGCCATTTATTGTCACAATTTGTTTATATTCTACAATCACAAGCCTGACAGAACAGCATAAGTTGGTACGAGACGAATCGCTCACTCATTTTCGCATATTTTAGATCAGCAATTGCACGAAGTCAGCATCGCCATTTATTGTCACAATTTGTTTATATTCTACAATCACAAGCCTGACAGAACAGCATAAGTTGGTACGAGACGAATCGCTCACGCATTTTCGCATATTTTAGATCAGCAATTGCACGAAGTCAGCATCGCCATTTATTGTCACAATTTGTTTATATTCTACAATCACAAGCCTGACAGAACAGCATAAGTTGGTACGAGACGAATCGCTCACTCATTTTCGCATATTTTAGATCAGCAATTGCACGAAGTCATCATCGCCATTTATTGTCACAATTTGTTTATATTCTACAATCACAAGCCTGACAGAACAGCATAAGTTGGTACGAGACGAATCGCTCACGCATTTTCGCATATTTTAGATCAGCAATTGCACGAAGTCAGCATCGCCATTTATTGTCACAATTTGTTTATATTCTACAATCACAAGCCTGACAGAACAGCATAAGTTGGTACGAGACGAATCGCTCACGCATTTTCGCATATTTTAGATCAGCAATTGCACGAAGTCATCATCGCCATTTATTGTCACAATTTGTTTATATTCTACAATCACAAGCCTGACAGAACAGCATAAGTTGGTACGAGACGAATCGCTCACGCATTTTCGCATATTTTAGATCAGCAATTGCACGAAGTCAGCATCGCCATTTATTGTCACAATTTGTTTATATTCTACAATCACAAGCCTGACAGAACAGCATAAGTTGGTACGAGACGAATCGCTCACGCATTTTCGCATATTTTAGATCAGCAATTGCACGAAGTCATCATCGCCATTTATTGTCACAATTTGTTTATATTCTACAATCACAAGCCTGACAGAACAGCATAAGTTGGTACGAGACGAATCGCTCACTCATTTTCGCATATTTTAGATCAGCAATTGCACGAAGTCATCATCGCCATTTATTGTCACAATTTGTTTATATTCTACAATCACAAGCCTGACAGAACAGCATAAGTTGGTACGAGACGAATCGCTCACTCATTTTCGCATATTTTAGATCAGCAATTGCACGAAGTCAGCATCGCCATTTATTGTCACAATTTGTTTATATTCTACAATCACAAGCCTGACAGAACAGCATAAGTTGGTACGAGACGAATCGCTCACTCATTTTCGCATATTTTAGATCAGCAATTGCACGAAGTCAGCATCGCCATTTATTGTCACAATTTGTTTATATTCTACAATCACAAGCCTGACAGAACAGCATAAGTTGGTACGAGACGAATCGCTCACTCATTTTCGCATATTTTAGATCAGCAATTGCACGAAGTCATCATCGCCATTTATTGTCACAATTTGTTTATATTCTACAATCACAAGCCTGACAGAACAGCATAAGTTGGTACGAGACGAATCGCTCACGCATTTTCGCATATTTTAGATCAGCAATTGCACGAAGTCAGCATCGCCATTTATTGTCACAATTTGTTTATATTCTACAATCACAAGCCTGACAGAACAGCATAAGTTGGTACGAGACGAATCGCTCACTCATTTTCGCATATTTTAGATCAGCAATTGCACGAAGTCATCATCGCCATTTATTGTCACAATTTGTTTATATTCTACAATCACAAGCCTGACAGAACAGCATAAGTTGGTACGAGACGAATCGCTCACTCATTTTCGCATATTTTAGATCAGCAATTGCACGAAGTCATCATCGCCATTTATTGTCACAATTTGTTTATATTCTACAATCACAAGCCTGACAGAACAGCATAAGTTGGTACGAGACGAATCGCTCACTCATTTTCGCATATTTTAGATCAGCAATTGCACGAAGTCATCATCGCCATTTATTGTCACAATTTGTTTATATTCTACAATCACAAGCCTGACAGAACAGCATAAGTTGGTACGAGACGAATCGCTCACGCATTTTCGCATATTTTAGATCAGCAATTGCACGAAGTCATCATCGCCATTTATTGTCACAATTTGTTTATATTCTACAATCACAAGCCTGACAGAACAGCATAAGTTGGTACGAGACGAATCGCTCACTCATTTTCGCATATTTTAGATCAGCAATTGCACGAAGTCATCATCGCCATTTATTGTCACAATTTGTTTATATTCTACAATCACAAGCCTGACAGAACAGCATAAGTTGGTACGAGACGAATCGCTCACGCATTTTCGCATATTTTAGATCAGCAATTGCACGAAGTCAGCATCGCCATTTATTGTCACAATTTGTTTATATTCTACAATCACAAGCCTGACAGAACAGCATAAGTTGGTACGAGACGAATCGCTCACTCATTTTCGCATATTTTAGATCAGCAATTGCACGAAGTCAGCATCGCCATTTATTGTCACAATTTGTTTATATTCTACAATCACAAGCCTGACAGAACAGCATAAGTTGGTACGAGACGAATCGCTCACGCATTTTCGCATATTTTAGATCAGCAATTGCACGAAGTCAGCATCGCCATTTATTGTCACAATTTGTTTATATTCTACAATCACAAGCCTGACAGAACAGCATAAGTTGGTACGAGACGAATCGCTCACGCATTTTCGCATATTTTAGATCAGCAATTGCACGAAGTCAGCATCGCCATTTATTGTCACAATTTGTTTATATTCTACAATCACAAGCCTGACAGAACAGCATAAGTTGGTACGAGACGAATCGCTCACGCATTTTCGCATATTTTAGATCAGCAATTGCACGAAGTCATCATCGCCATTTATTGTCACAATTTGTTTATATTCTACAATCACAAGCCTGACAGAACAGCATAAGTTGGTACGAGACGAATCGCTCACGCATTTTCGCATATTTTAGATCAGCAATTGCACGAAGTCAGCATCGCCATTTATTGTCACAATTTGTTTATATTCTACAATCACAAGCCTGACAGAACAGCATAAGTTGGTACGAGACGAATCGCTCACTCATTTTCGCATATTTTAGATCAGCAATTGCACGAAGTCAGCATCGCCATTTATTGTCACAATTTGTTTATATTCTACAATCACAAGCCTGACAGAACAGCATAAGTTGGTACGAGACGAATCGCTCACTCATTTTCGCATATTTTAGATCAGCAATTGCACGAAGTCATCATCGCCATTTATTGTCACAATTTGTTTATATTCTACAATCACAAGCCTGACAGAACAGCATAAGTTGGTACGAGACGAATCGCTCACGCATTTTCGCATATTTTAGATCAGCAATTGCACGAAGTCAGCATCGCCATTTATTGTCACAATTTGTTTATATTCTACAATCACAAGCCTGACAGAACAGCATAAGTTGGTACGAGACGAATCGCTCACTCATTTTCGCATATTTTAGATCAGCAATTGCACGAAGTCATCATCGCCATTTATTGTCACAATTTGTTTATATTCTACAATCACAAGCCTGACAGAACAGCATAAGTTGGTACGAGACGAATCGCTCACTCATTTTCGCATATTTTAGATCAGCAATTGCACGAAGTCAGCATCGCCATTTATTGTCACAATTTGTTTATATTCTTCAATCGTAAGCTTTTGGAAACAACATAACATGAAATGAAACCTTTTAATCTCACTAATCATTTTTTAATTATAATTTTAGACTAAAAAAAAATTAATTTGCTCGTAATTCCTATATTTTGTTTTATTTATACTTTTGTTTTAAAATGAATCAATCATTTTTTTTGCAATATACGCTTCTTTCCAAATTTTGACATGCATCTTTGCATAATATTTTTCAGGAAACTTTTCCTTTAATGATATATTTTTTTGTTCTTTGAGTAGTTTTTCTTGAACTATCATTGCTATAGAAGAAACTTCATATTCATCAATGCTCATAACATTTGATAATTCACAATGGCACTCATATATTATTTGAGCATTCTTATCTGAATATTTTGTTTTGTTAATAATATCAATTTTGTCAGGTATTGCGGTTGTCTTTTTCAAAAAGTTTTCATCTTCTTTGAATTCTAACACTTCATCTATGGAAATGATATTCAAATTGGTTTGAATATCTCCCAAAATTATTTCTTTTCCTTCAAACCATTTTTTAACTGAGCTTTTTTCTTCCCAAAACTCATTTAAAATAGTATGAATGCAAGGTGCACTTGTTCCATATAATAAGGAATAATATAATGAGTTTTCACAATCACATTCAAGGAGGCTGTGTTTATCGCGATTATCTGGATGCAACTCAATATCATGATGAGCTTTTTTTCTCAAATCTTTTACATATTCTGTGAAATTTCGAATAATAGAGTCATTAAGATTTGACAGTCTTTCATTTATTTTATGTGCCACCATAGCAACACGTGTCATTAATTTTGTGTTCCTGTTAGGTATTGTATTGTTTAAATAACAATGATAGCTCTCTGAATGATTGGTTGTCGTAGGAATTACATGTTCTATCCTTGCATAAAGTGGAGCATATTTTTGCTTCCTAACTATATTACCATTTACTTCTTTACCAAGTATTTTATAAAATAATTTGCTATGATTGTTAGCATGTGATTTTGGATCTTTTGTTAGTTCGTTAAAAATTGATTGCCATTTGTCTCGGTTGGCTTTAAATGTTTTTTCAGAAATGCAAAAAAGCATATCTCTAATTAAAAGAGATAGGGCAGATTTGGCTCCGCAATTTCTAATGAGATGTACAAGGCAGTGATAAATCGAGAGATTATATCTTTTAGAAAGCTTTTTAAATGATGTATGCTGATCAGTCAAATAATTTTTTTGAACAAATTCATTGAATATCAAATTATTTGGGTGCAGTTTTTTCAAGCCTTCAAAAAACAATGAATACAAGTCGGCACTTTCTCTCGGTCCAACAACCAATGCTAAGGGAATTCCTGTGTTCCTGAATATCATTTGAGGTATGCAAAATACATCTGGGGATAATACTTTAAAGGAAGTATCAAGTTCAATGGTTGTGCTTAAGTCCATAAATGTTTCTAAGTGTTGGTGAAACCAAACAAAGCCAATTATCGGAGTTTCTGAATAATGGTAATTTCCATAACCTTTGTAAATGCACAAAGTTCCTCCAAGTTTTTCAAAAACACCTTCTAATGAGCCGTCTGGATTTAAATATTTTCTCCATTCTTGTTTCTGTACTTTTGGTGATTTCGGCGAAATTGAATAAAAAAGAACAGAAGCAAAACTTGATGGATTACTAGAACTATTAAAAATATGAGAAATAGTAGATAAGAATATGTTATTTTTGATTTTAAACTTGTTTTGTGCTAAATTGGATTTAATGATTTCATTTCCATAAACATAAGCATTAATTGTGTAATTCTGTGTCTTGATTTGGGTTTGATTGTATTTTACTAAATCTGATGTACCTATTATTTGAATGGTGCATTTTGTTCCTGTTGAATTGAAACGAATTTTGAACAATGCTTTACTACTGTTTTTTTCATGTATAATCATTCGATGGTTTAGCACTGTACCTTGAAATTTAATTGTTTGATTGCTTTCATGCGTTGCTCTGAAATTTTTATTATCAAATGTACTTAAAAAAAACATAAAAGAGAAAATATCGATATTTCTGTCTTTGTTAGTTACATTTGGATAACTTGAATGATCATATAAGTAAAACTGATGATGCGAGTCAATTATTGTATCGGTTGAGTTGAGATTCTGTCTGGTATTCGATACTAGACAGAATCTTGAGGGATCTGAATTGGAAGATTCATTCAAACTCATTTTGGAAATGAAATTTGTTTAATAATAATAATTCAGAACTTATTTGTTTGGTAATTTTAATATGAAAAAAGATGAATTAAATGAGTGTTGTATACATTTCGTATAAATTTTACTTTTATAAAATGATGTAGGTATAGAAAATGCTTCAATAATGATAAATAAAAAAATCAGATTTAGAAAAATATTAAATATAATATTATAAAATATATATTTTAATATAAAAATTAATAACTAGAGAGTTTATGTTCAAATAAATAAAATTAAAATAATTAAATAATACATTGTAAAAGACTTCGTGCAATTGCTGATCTAAAATATGCGAAAATGCGTGAGCGATTCGTCTCGTACCAACTTATGCTGTTCTGTCAGGCTTGTGATTGTAGAATATAAACAAATTGTGACAATAAATGGCGATGCTGACTTCGTGCAATTGCTGATCTAAAATATGCGAAAATGAGTGAGCGATTCGTCTCGTACCAACTTATGCTGTTCTGTCAGGCTTGTGATTGTAGAATATAAACAAATTGTGACAATAAATGGCGATGCTGACTTCGTGCAATTGCTGATCTAAAATATGCGAAAATGAGTGAGCGATTCGTCTCGTACCAACTTATGCTGTTCTGTCAGGCTTGTGATTGTAGAATATAAACAAATTGTGACAATAAATGGCGATGCTGACTTCGTGCAATTGCTGATCTAAAATATGCGAAAATGCGTGAGCGATTCGTCTCGTACCAACTTATGCTGTTCTGTCAGGCTTGTGATTGTAGAATATAAACAAATTGTGACAATAAATGGCGATGCTGACTTCGTGCAATTGCTGATCTAAAATATGCGAAAATGAGTGAGCGATTCGTCTCGTACCAACTTATGCTGTTCTGTCAGGCTTGTGATTGTAGAATATAAACAAATTGTGACAATAAATGGCGATGCTGACTTCGTGCAATTGCTGATCTAAAATATGCGAAAATGCGTGAGCGATTCGTCTCGTACCAACTTATGCTGTTCTGTCAGGCTTGTGATTGTAGAATATAAACAAATTGTGACAATAAATGGCGATGCTGACTTCGTGCAATTGCTGATCTAAAATATGCGAAAATGAGTGAGCGATTCGTCTCGTACCAACTTATGCTGTTCTGTCAGGCTTGTGATTGTAGAATATAAACAAATTGTGACAATAAATGGCGATGCTGACTTCGTGCAATTGCTGATCTAAAATATGCGAAAATGAGTGAGCGATTCGTCTCGTACCAACTTATGCTGTTCTGTCAGGCTTGTGATTGTAGAATATAAACAAATTGTGACAATAAATGGCGATGCTGACTTCGTGCAATTGCTGATCTAAAATATGCGAAAATGAGTGAGCGATTCGTCTCGTACCAACTTATGCTGTTCTGTCAGGCTTGTGATTGTAGAATATAAACAAATTGTGACAATAAATGGCGATGCTGACTTCGTGCAATTGCTGATCTAAAATATGCGAAAATGAGTGAGCGATTCGTCTCGTACCAACTTATGCTGTTCTGTCAGGCTTGTGATTGTAGAATATAAACAAATTGTGACAATAAATGGCGATGCTGACTTCGTGCAATTGCTGATCTAAAATATGCGAAAATGAGTGAGCGATTCGTCTCGTACCAACTTATGCTGTTCTGTCAGGCTTGTGATTGTAGAATATAAACAAATTGTGACAATAAATGGCGATGCTGACTTCGTGCAATTGCTGATCTAAAATATGCGAAAATGAGTGAGCGATTCGTCTCGTACCAACTTATGCTGTTCTGTCAGGCTTGTGATTGTAGAATATAAACAAATTGTGACAATAAATGGCGATGCTGACTTCGTGCAATTGCTGATCTAAAATATGCGAAAATGAGTGAGCGATTCGTCTCGTACCAACTTATGCTGTTCTGTCAGGCTTGTGATTGTAGAATATAAACAAATTGTGACAATAAATGGCGATGCTGACTTCGTGCAATTGCTGATCTAAAATATGCGAAAATGAGTGAGCGATTCGTCTCGTACCAACTTATGCTGTTCTGTCAGGCTTGTGATTGTAGAATATAAACAAATTGTGACAATAAATGGCGATGATGACTTCGTGCAATTGCTGATCTAAAATATGCGAAAATGAGTGAGCGATTCGTCTCGTACCAACTTATGCTGTTCTGTCAGGCTTGTGATTGTAGAATATAAACAAATTGTGACAATAAATGGCGATGCTGACTTCGTGCAATTGCTGATCTAAAATATGCGAAAATGAGTGAGCGATTCGTCTCGTACCAACTTATGCTGTTCTGTCAGGCTTGTGATTGTAGAATATAAACAAATTGTGACAATAAATGGCGATGATGACTTCGTGCAATTGCTGATCTAAAATATGCGAAAATGAGTGAGCGATTCGTCTCGTACCAACTTATGCTGTTCTGTCAGGCTTGTGATTGTAGAATATAAACAAATTGTGACAATAAATGGCGATGATGACTTCGTGCAATTGCTGATCTAAAATATGCGAAAATGAGTGAGCGATTCGTCTCGTACCAACTTATGCTGTTCTGTCAGGCTTGTGATTGTAGAATATAAACAAATTGTGACAATAAATGGCGATGCTGACTTCGTGCAATTGCTGATCTAAAATATGCGAAAATGAGTGAGCGATTCGTCTCGTACCAACTTATGCTGTTCTGTCAGGCTTGTGATTGTAGAATATAAACAAATTGTGACAATAAATGGCGATGATGACTTCGTGCAATTGCTGATCTAAAATATGCGAAAATGAGTGAGCGATTCGTCTCGTACCAACTTATGCTGTTCTGTCAGGCTTGTGATTGTAGAATATAAACAAATTGTGACAATAAATGGCGATGATGACTTCGTGCAATTGCTGATCTAAAATATGCGAAAATGAGTGAGCGATTCGTCTCGTACCAACTTATGCTGTTCTGTCAGGCTTGTGATTGTAGAATATAAACAAATTGTGACAATAAATGGCGATGCTGACTTCGTGCAATTGCTGATCTAAAATATGCGAAAATGAGTGAGCGATTCGTCTCGTACCAACTTATGCTGTTCTGTCAGGCTTGTGATTGTAGAATATAAACAAATTGTGACAATAAATGGCGATGCTGACTTCGTGCAATTGCTGATCTAAAATATGCGAAAATGAGTGAGCGATTCGTCTCGTACCAACTTATGCTGTTCCGTCAGGCTTGCGATTGTAGAATATAAACAAAAATAAATAAAAATTGAATCTAAAAAATATTAATTTAATTTCATTTTAATGGCGCCTCTATTATATATTCAATATTTTTCTGAAATAAACTTTTTGAAAACTTATTCCGACGTTAAAATCGGTAGTGTTGATCCTTTGGCCCAATTGAATTTTTCAAACGACGAAAAAATGAATGATTATTAAATAAAGAATACTTGTGATAAATAATATCATTGATTGGTGCTATTTTAATTACTGGTATGTTGAAATTCAAAGAAATAAAAAAGATTATTTGCAATTGAATTTTTCAAACGATGAAAAAATAATAAGTGTTAGCTAAGAATATATATAATGACAATATAACTGAACAGTACTAATACAATCACTTATTTGCAAGAACTCGTAGATATAAAAAATTTATATGAGTAAGATTAGACTAGTATGCCATTTTTCTTTATTGCTATTATATTAATGCTATGCGTATAACCAAGAATAGCAAAAATAATATAAGAATTGTTGAAAATGGCTGAAATTTGTTAACAAAGAGATAATTTTTCTTTTTTTTATCAAATTAGTTTTTCTGAATAATACGATAAATTTAAATTGAAAAATTAAAAAATTAAAAAATTGATTTTATCTTGATTGTAATGGAATATATTATATATTAAATAAATTAAATAGTTAATAAAAAAATATTTACCTATTTTATTAGAGTAATGTATCATGAAAATACGTTTGTGTCTTGATAAAGCTCAGTATACTCCCCCCTTAACACAAAGAAAGAGCTTTACAACGAAATTCTAACATTTATTCAAAATTCAGATGAAATTTCGAACATATTTTTCAAATATTATTAAAAATACCAAAACTCAAAAAATTGATGAAAATCTAGAAGAATTGGACCATTTTATCGGATTCATTGTCAGTATATTTAACAATCATCATCGCCAAGTAGGATTTTTCAGTAAACTAGTAGCGAAAATTTTCTTAACAGAGTAAAGAAAATTAACCAAAAAAAATCGTAAATTTAAATTTTTCCAAAAGAGTCAACTCTCTCAAATTTTTTTTGATTGAAAAATAATAATATCTTAAAAATTAAATATTTTTTCTATTTAATAAATTTTTAAATCAATATTATATAAAATCTATATTCATCTAACATATCTTAAAAATAAAAAATTTGTTATTTATTCCATAAATCATTAAAATAAGTGTTTTTATTATGATATTTGAGGTTTTTTCTTAAATGATTTATTATTTAAATTATTTATATGTATTTTGAAATATAATAATAATTTTAAACAAATTATATTATATATATTCAAGAAATTTATGTTTTTTATAAATAAAAATATTGAATTAATAATTGAATAAAATGCTAGTTTTTGAAAAAAATTATTTTGATAATATCAGAATTTTGAAAATATATTATATTTATTAACAAATACTTATTTTTTGGATAATATATTAGTTATATCCTTATATTAATGATTATATATTTATTTTATATAATATAAATTATATTTATATAATTATAAAATATTAATATATATTTATACTCAGTTTATTTGTATATCACAATTGATAATTAATTATTATAACGTATTAATTCAATTTAATTTTTCATAAATAAATTTATCTTACATGATATTTAATTAATTACTTTTTAATTAATTTAAAAGATGTAAATAAAATTATAAAAAAAGAATATATGACATGAATGTTACAAAATATTTATATATTTGGATATTTACATATTCCAAAAATCTCTTTGAATGGCGGAAATTAGATAAGAACTCAAAAATGTTTTCCCTTTCAAAAGTTAAACTTTTTCTGTTTTTATTTTTTTTAGTGAAATATCTCTATTTTGGCTAATAGAATCGGCTTCATATTTAAAATTGCATCATGTTATTGATAATGCCAATATTATTTATTATTAATTTTTTATAATTTTAGAATTTGATAACCGCCAAACGTCGAACCCTTTTATTTTTCCTAAAAATTTTAACTATTTGCTTTTTTTGATTTAATTTTTTTTTATTTTTACATAATTTTTCAGGAATATACGCGCCAGTGATCACCACGGGGTTGTGCGAAGCCGAATCAGGTTCCTTGAATTGCTGGATGAATCGGGAAGCCATTTGAACCAAATATTTATGCATTATTTAGCAAAAATTGAATAAAAAATGTATAAAAAAGTATTCAAAAAGTTTAAAAGTTTTCAAAAAGTGGTGTAGAAAAATACGATTCCCCTTATTTTTACTATTATTATTATTATTATTATACATTGAACTTCATTTTAGGCAAATTGTTATCCTAACGATATCCCCAGTGGGCAGATCTGAGCAGCCCAAAAAGTAGATTGTCACTTTTCTCATGAAATTTCGGGCTGCCCTAATTTGATTCCGGCAGAACCCGTGCCAGATGATTTTTCGAACAATTTTCTCTACCCGAAATGCATCCCTTTATACTGTTATTTACTCAAATTTCCAATAAAAATGAAAATTTTTGTAATTTTTAAACTTTTTTAATAATGTTAAGCATGGGTTGCTTGTTTAGTAAGCTTTCTGATAATCTATTTTTAGAATAATCTTTTTGAGAGATGATTTGTAATTTTATATTTTTATTTAGTCGGATGACCTGTAAGGCGAATTTGTATACACTTTTTCTAAAGAATTTGAACAAAAGAAACAATGCTTAATTTTTTGCGTAAGAGAAACGATGATAATAAAAAAGAATCAACTCGCGAAATTGAAAGTTCAAATCTTATCCAAAGATCATCTATTTTCGATGCAATGTCAATTGATATTAACGACTGCCAAAAATATTTGATATCCCTCTTAACAGCAATATTAAATGGAGAAAAATTCAGTACAGATGACGTTAATACAATTTTCTTTGCTATAACAAAAGCATACAATAACAAAGATATTTTATTACATCGATATCTTCTTCTTGTCCTTCGTTATCTCAATGTAGACCCACTCTCTGCTTTTATGATTACGCAAAGTGTTATCAAAGATATTACTTCAAACGTTAACTATAATCGCGCTTTCGCTGTCAGGCTTGTACCAAATATAATTTCCACAGAAAAGAGTCAATTGTTTCAAAGTATGGATCGTTTTGTGAAACAAATAATTATATCAAATCAGCCATATCTTTCAATGTGTGGCCTTTCATGCGCACTTGCATTATGCTTAAAAGGGCTTACAGACGATGTGAAAAAATGGGTAACCGAAATTCATTCCGCTGCATCTTCAAACACATCAGCTCAGCATTTTGCTCTCTTGGTTCTTTATTATCTACGCCGAGGAGATGGCAATGTTTTAAGGAAGATGGCTGATCAATCGCGTGAGCGAAGTTCAAATTCACCGCTTTCTTCGCATGTTTTAATTCAAGTTTGTTCAGAAGCAAATAAACTTACAGGTAGTGACTCAGCAGAACAATTTATATTATCTAAATTGCAGGCAGCCTCTCCGATTACCCAGCTTGATGCCGCACGCGCAATTTTATCAAATGAACGGAGTAGTAGTGAAGCTATATCGCAAGCTGTTTCAAAACTCAATCATCTTCTTTCATATCCATCTTCTATAGCTGTTTTTGCAGCTCTTCGAACTATTGTTGAATATGCAGGCAGTTATCGTGACGAATTTTCCAAATGTAATGCTTTTCTTGAACGTCTTCTTTCAGAATCAGATAGCAATATATCTGCTCTTGCGGCTGTATCATTACTTCACACTGGTTTCGAATCTACAATTGACAGAGTTTTGCCTGTTGTCTCTCAATTTTCAATGAAACTTGGTGCTGATCAACAAGCAGCATTACTCAAATCATGTGTCGAAGTTGCAAAAAGACATCCAAATAAGCTTGAATTTATTTTGAACTTTATGTGGTCAACATTTCGACAAATCGACATTTACGAAGTTCAAAACATTCTTGTCCAAGGATTCTTCAACTTTGCCGAATTTCTCAAAAATTCTCAAATTTCAGTCTTTCGTTATTTATGTGAATATGTTGAAGATTCGAAGTTTCCAGAAATGACTTTATTAATTGTCAGATTCTTTGGTGATAAAGGACCTGAACAAGATAACAGAACAGAACTTGTAAGATGTCTTTGTAATCGTCTTTATCTCGAAAACGCTGAAATTCGTGCTGCATCCATTGATGCTTTGGCCAAATTTGCTGAATGTGAGGATATCGGTCCATCTGTTTTGCATGTAATAAAGAAACATCTTTGTGATGCCGATGATGAAGTTCGAGATCGCGCTGCCTTTTACACTACAGCTTTTGAAAAGAAGTATGATAAACTATTAAATATTGTTCCACCAGTTGTTGTAAGCGAAGTTGTTGAAGAAAAGCCGGTTGTTGTTATTAAAGAGACTCCTATTGATGTTTATGGACGACCCCTTTTCGAAACTAAAGAAGTTGGTTTAACTGATAAAGATGCCGAAATTGTTGTTAGTTATATTACACGCCTTTATACAAATAATATAGCTGTTGAGTTTATTGTCAAAAATACTTTAGATTATTCGATTTGTGATGTAGATGCAAGAATTGTTGAAGAAATAGATTCAAAGGGATTAGAGTTAGAATCAACAATTTCTGCAAAGAAAATCGAAAAGGAAACGAATTGTTCTATTTATGTTATATTTAAACGTACAGAGCCAATTCAAAAGCCTTCTGATCTATTACATAATCTTGCATTTGCTCGATATAACTTTGAAATATTCTTCTTCGCTGAAGATGATGATGCAAATGAAATTCAATTCCCTCTTGATAATGAAATTAAATTAATGATGAATATATATATGAAGCCAACAAACGTTGCTAATTTCAGAAATTCTTTTGAATCGCTTGCACATGATTTATCACAAGCTCTTATTCTTCAGGTTAATAAACAGGAAACAGCTCTTGATTTAATAACTCAATCAACTGGGCTTGAAATTGTTTCGCAAGGAAAAAAGAAAAATCCGAAAGGAATTGTTATTACAGAAGTTCAACTCGCTGGTCTTGTTATTGGCGAAGAACTTGTGCTAGGAGTTCTAGAAATGTTACCACCAGGAAAGAAAGAGCTTAAAATGAAATTCACTGTTAGATCAAATGATGAAGAGCTTCTTTCTCCAATATTAAATTCTTTCATATAAAACTAACTCGTTTTTACATAAAAATAAAAATTATATATCATTTAAATTACCCATTTTGTTTTTATTTCATCAACAATCTTTTTGTAATATATTACATTTTTACTCATATTTAACTTATATAAGAGTATTAACTGCTTAAAAAATAATAAAAAAAAAAAAGCATTATTATGTAATATATAGTTTTGTAAATTAATTAATATTTAAGGTATGCAGCATGATTTAAAGTTAGATCTAAAAAAGGAAATGCTTTAAAAAATAATATCATGTAAAATTAATATTTTAAACAATAATTTAAAGGTAGAGTATATCAAAATATATTTCGAATATACTATAAATAACACATAATAAATAAAAAAATCAAACATTCAAATAAAATTAATGTTGTTGTTTGTCATCAAATATATTCATGAAATAAGGAACATCCCACCAATCAGGTAAACTTTCGTATAAAACGAGTTCTCCGTTCGTACTAAGTGTAATAAATGTGAAATCATCAACAGGACAACAATCTTCTATCGTTCCTTCGCTCAGTTTCACATTAATTGGAAACAACTCTAAAAAAGTTTTTCTCGATTTTTTCGATACTCTCAAAATGTAAATATTTGGTTGCTCTTGATTAGATGATGAAAAAACTGAAAATATATGTTGAGAACTTAAAGAAGCAAGCTGGACAAATTCGAGACTTCCTGCATTATTGACTGTTTCTATTGAAACATGATTTTCTAAATCTGGAGTGTAAGTAATAATTGAATTTTCTGATAAGCAAAGCAACGTCTTTTTATTATCGATTACTTTAAAATCAACAATGTTATTAACGTTTTTGTTTATTTCTTTGATAAGACTCTTAATGATTTGATTCTTATCAATGTCAATTGAAATAACAGAAAATCGTCCTGTTTCATCAGCGTTATCTATATTAATATTTTCACTTTTCAAATCACAAAGACAAAATATTCCATTGTCATGTGCTTCCATAGTAATTATCGATTTCAAGTCATCTTCAAAACTCTGCATTGGAGAGATTTTTTCTTTGACAATGCCATAAGTTAATCCTTTCCAAGTTCCATCATGTGAAAAATGAATGGCAAATAAATAATTTGAATATACTGTGGCGCAGCAATAAGAAGAGTTCGAGAAAAAGTATCGTTTTCGTTCAAATTGGTTATCACTTGATCTTGTATCCTCTTTTGTTTGAATTTTATTGGTTTGAAGCTGAGTTCCATCCCAAATGATTTGTATAGAACCATCAAATTTGCATAATGCTGCTGTCATTTCATGATCGATTGCGATGAATGTATCATTAGTGTATTTGACAATGCATGATGAAAGGTCAATAAATGAATTATCTTTTTCGCTTTGAGTTTGATTGTTTGGAAAAGGAAATTTGACAACATCAAATTCAAAATATGTTTTTTTGTTTTCATCAGAGTTTGATTCTTGAGACTGTTTTTCGCGAGCAGAAAGCGAGAAAATGCTGCCATTGTTGAGTGTTACAGCAATATATTTATCTGAAAGTTTGACAACTGATGTAAAATGATAAATATTATTTGAATTTGAAGGATTATCATTTTGATCAGGAGGGAAAAGATTTTGAGATTCTGCAACTATTGTTAGAAATAATGACGATGAAAAAGATGATGATTTTGAGCTATATAGAATACCACGAATTTTTCCATCATTGCAAAACATGCATATCAAAAGGTTTTCATTTTCATCTCCTTTTGTTGTGATGGTTTGGACAAAGCTTGCTGAATAAAGTTGAATTGGAACAATTTTTGCTGCTGTAAATAAATGACTTATGTCACGATTCCAAAGTTCTTGTTTCTGCTGATCTGTAATTGAAGGATTGTTCCCCATATTAATTTCAATTTTTTTGTTGAAAACTTTTTTAATTTATATTTGTCCTTTAAGTTAAATTTTTGAGAATATTTAAAAATATTTCCACATTGATATATCATGATACTTGCAAAGAATATCAAAGGGCTCCATTATTTACAAAAACCTATTTAACAACAATTATCAAAATAAAAAAAAGAAAGAAATTTCTTATATGCTATAAGTTTACTCGAACAAGATAATAATCTTTATAATAATTCATGATTTCCTACTTCTTTATCATAGGAGACAAAATATTAAGTGTCGCATCTGGAACGTTTTCATTTGAATCACCAGTCATTAATGGTGTCATTGGCATAATCTGTGCCATCGACGATGATAAAACTCCCATTGATGGTGAAAACAAGCTTGGTGAAAATCCACCTACTGGATCTAAACAATCATAATTACTGTTACGCGATGGTGACCATGGACCAAAGCCAGAGTCTTTCATAGGTGACATCATCATTGAAAAAGGCGATTTGAGGCAAAACGGTGATCGCATTGATGATCCACAATTAAATGGAGAAGCAAGTCCGGGTGTTACTGCTTTAACAGGTGATGTAACTTTAATTGAGGATACAATTTCTTCAAACTTAGGAGGTCTTGGAACATCATCAGCCGATTTTGGAGCAGGATTTGCTTGTGAATGTGAAGATGGCCTACCTCTTCTCTTTCTTGGAGTTCCAGTCCTTAAGCATTCTAATCTCTTTTTTAAAGTTGAGTTCCATCTGTTCTTAATTGAATTATCGCTTCTTCCTGGAAGATATTCAGCTATTTTCACCCATTGATTGCCAATTTTATCGTGCATTTCAATTAAAATATTATCTTCTTCGTCAGTCCATGGATTTCGATTAACATCTGGATCTAAATGATTTCGCCACCTTTCACGGCATTGT
>JAPFFF010000256.1:0-28717 GCA_039105265.1 Tritrichomonas musculus | reverse complement strand
GGTAAAAATTTTGTAACATAAAAAGATTTTTTTTTTAGTATTTTATTATGATTATTTTTTCTGAAGAATTTTCACTTTTTGAGTGTCCTTCAGTATTGTACACCTATTTTAGAATCGATCCCATAATTTTCGCATAATTTATGTTCTATTTTATGATTTTTTGAATTCAAAAAAATTTGGATAAAATACGTTATTTCGAAATTCTAAGAAATTCTGAGGGCCACCGGCGTTTTTTGATTTGGTGAAATGAATGACGCAAAAAACGCCGTTTCAAAAAGTGAAAATTGAATAGTGAAGTGAAAATTGAAACTTTTTTCACATCACAAGTGGGTTTTTTTAGTTAACGAAAATTTTTTTATTGGTTAACAAGCAACTTTGTTTCATTTGTAACGAGAGCGGTGTATGTTTTTTTTAATAAGAATAAAAAGAATCCTTTTGTTATCTTTGAAAATATTGAAAATAACTGAATTAAAAAAATTGGTTTGATATGTTTTGATAGGTGTGGCGATCGGAAGTGAAGTGTCAGAAAAATTAAAAAATCCATGGAATGGGTTGATATTTAGTTTTTAGGAATATAATTATAATATAATATTTATAAAATTATTATTTTGAAAATTCTATGTATCAATTTCAAGATATGATTATTTAGGAAATTCAATTGAAAATAATCGTTTTTTCACAATGATAAATGTAATTGTTTTATAATTTTCCAACTAATGAAAAGATTTTCGAGTAAACAATATTAAAGAGAAAACATATGACACCAAAAAAGAAAGTAGATTCTCTAAGATAAATCTTTTTGGACATTCATTTTAGATCTGAAAATTGAAAATATATAATATAAGTAACATGTGCTTAAAAAAATAAAGTATATCGTTTACAAAGAAGAAAAAACTAAAATCAATTCGTTTTTTTTTTTTCAATTTTGAATAAATTAGGATAAATAATTTTTTATTTCATACATAATGAATTTAAAAAATTGTTCTTTCCTATGATATAGATCATCTTAATTTCTTTTTTCCAATTTCTTGATTGATTTATATGAAATGATTAAAAAATATAATATCAAATTTATTATTTGATAAGTTTTATTATTATTCCTTGATATTTTAAAATATTTAAAAATATCCAAATGGTTTAATATGCGAATGGCTTATAAAATTTTACAAAAAAGCTTAAAATAAATTATATTTTTCATATAACATGTCTCAGATTTGAAAGAAAATATCATTTATTTTATATCTTAAATCCTGCACATAGAATTTTATTTTTTATTCAAAATTTATAATCAATATATCATATAACATTTAATTAATTGGTTTATTTTGTGATCCATGGATTTTTTAAGTTTTATTTCAATTATTTGACACTTCACTTCCGATCGCCACACCTATATGTTTTGAAGAATCGTATAATTTTTTTCAATTTTTGTGAAAAATCATTTTGTCTATGGTGGTTACTTGCAATTTTTGATATTAAATGTAGAACAAAAATGAGGTATTTATAAACTTTTTGTTGATCTTCAATAATAGTTATAGATTTATAAATGTTACTTTTGTTCATTTATATTTATGAAATTTTATTATCCCAGTAAATTGAATGAAAATCCTCCAGAAATAAGGCTGGCCATCATTGATGCATATCTTAATTGTATTAGTAATAATTTCAATCATTGTTAATTCATCATTTAAAAAAAAAAGATTTTGTCCCATTAACAAGTAAAAAATTTATGTTTATTTATTTATCTGGGTAAAAACAGCTATCAATGAAAGTAAATATCACTATTATTGCAGCATTTGCTACTAACAAAGCAAGAGCAAAAATAAAAATAATTCTTCTCCCATTATCTTCTTTCGAATCATATATGAATGGATAATCAAATTGATTAAAGTCATAAATTACTGATTTATTTCCGATAAAAGGAAATACAAAATCATCGCTAAATATATTCCTTATAAAAAAGGAGTTTCCAGTTGAAAATACCATGGCAATTTTTATATTATCTTGTCCTTCATTAACTAGTTTTAATGTATAATTTTTTGTTTGAAAATGTAATGCTTGTAAATTATTCTCTGAAGTAAAAGGCCCATATTTTTCAATTTCGTCTTCTGAATTTATTGCCTCAACATCCATATAGAGATAATCAGGCCATTTTGAAAAAATGGTTCCAGTTCTCTTTTTAACATTAATTTCAATATTATCGAGCGGAGTTAAAAACAAAATAAGATATTTTGTTGTTTCATTTTCAAGATTAAAATAGAATATTGGCCGAGAAAAAGAGAGGTAAATAAAAAAATAAATCATATGAAACTTTTAACCTTGATAAAACAATGATTTTTAAAACTTTTTCACTAATTTTTTGTGTCACTTATGAATATCTAAAAAAATTTTATAAAGATAACAATCAATTAATGAAATAAATAATATTTTTATTTATTAAAAAATAATCAAAATAAATTTATAAGTTTCAAATGAAATAAATATATTCAGAATATGGTAATCAAATAAAAATATATTTTAATAATAAGCAAAAATGTTTGTATTCTAAAAAGATATGGACAATTAGATCATATATCTTTTGTTGAATATAATATTTGCATTAATACCATATAAAATGAAAGCAAATGGTGTAACTATTCGAACAGAATAGAAAGCTTTAGAAATTGGACTTTTGCCTTTACTTGAATCATCACTTAAATCCACGTCGCTAGAATCATTAACATGTTTTACTTCAAAATCTAAAAAGAAAAAGAAATAAAAAGAAATAATAGCAGGAATGCAAGAAAAAATAACAAAAAATAAAGTAAGTCCAAAACTAAAAATTTTTGTTCCATGTTTTTCGCTGTATAAAGCAGCAGAAGTACCAGTTATAACAACAAATGAGCTACCAAGAACAAGGCAATGATCACTTTTACGTCTAAAAGGAAGAATTGCTAAAATCAACAAAAACCAAAAAATTTCAATGCAAAGAGATATATAAGTAAAATCAAAGGCAGATGTTAATGAAAAAGCAGCCTGTTTGATTATATCAACGAATTCAATATAATGATAAGGATTACAAAGAGATGATCCAGCTCTTTTGTATTTATCATTTAAATCTGGGTTATGATTGATAATAGTTAATAATGTGATTATGATTGGAATTATGAATAAAATTATGCCATAAGCAGCATAACATTCCCATCTCTTTCGATAACCTCCTGAAATGATTTTCGTTAAAGAATCAGTTCCAGGTATAAACAATAAAGTAAATATATTTATTAAAAAAGTATTTATTTTTGCATGTGTCTTATTTCGATATTTTGAAATAATTAATAAACAAATATCTATTATAAAAAACATTATTATTAATGCAGAAGTAAAACCAATAACAAATATTGATAATTGATATCTGACTGAAGCAATTGGATATATTAAAATAACAAAAACAATAGAGGCTAACATTATTGATAATGTATAACGAAAATTTCCAAAAGTATCAATTTTATTTTCTGTATTACTTTTACAACATGAAAATTTTTCACCCTTGCAACGAGAACAGATACAACAAATGAGTAAATATAATGAAACAACAAAAATCATAGCAATTGAAGGAGCTACTAAATATGATCCAATAATATTGCGATCAAGGAAAACTAACTTTATTCCGCCAATAAGTAATGCTAAACTTACTTCATAAATTAAATGAAATATAGAAGTAATACCAATGCTATATGCATTTATAAAAACTAATATTGGCAATGGAATAATAAAAACATAAATTGTAAAAATTTCAAAATCTGTTAATGGATTGAAATTAAAAACTGCTTCTGAAATAATTTGAATTAAATTAGAGGCCCAATCAAACATTTTAGTACAATCATTTGAAAGTCTTACAGAAAACTGTCTTACCGATGTGAGTCTTTGGAAAGTTTGGAATAGACTTATAGCTTCACCAAAAAGAGAACCTGCCGAATTGCAAATATCTAAAAATTGCCCGAAAAATAGCTTAATATATATCCATGAACAAAAGCTTACCATGTTAAATCGATGATTTTGGCTTAAAAAATAATGACACCAAAAATGTCTCAATTTGTAAAAAATTTTATTTTTGAATAATAATAATTAAATTTAAAAAAATGCTTTTTATTAATTTGCTTTGTTTAATCCTTCTTGAAGCAAACAAAATTATTGATGAACAATTCAAAACGACTACGCCTATAGAAAGTTATAAAGCAAAAAAGCTAAAAATATCACCCAAAAATAAGTTTATATATCAATGTAATTCCTTCATTGAAATTTCATTAACTTCCCAAGTACATGTTCAATGCAATGATACATTTGATTTGTATATTGATTATTTTCAATTTCTTTATTATGATTTTTCAATAATCAATAATTTTGTTAGAATTCAAAATATTTCTGTTTTTGATAAATCAGTCGATGATTTAAGTGCAATAATAGCATCAATACATTTTGTTGGAGAGTGTTATTTGATTTTCCGCGATTTTTTAAATATATCAATTCCTTCAGAGTTTGCAGAAATGTTGTCATATATGCCTGTATGGATGACTTTTACGTGGACAAATTATATAAAATCCAGCCTTTATTGTATTTGGGATGTATCAACTTTTTTTAATGAAACAAAACATATGAAAGAATATTTTGATTCTATTGAATCAAATACTCAATGGAAAAAATTTTGTTATAATGGTGCTGGTTTTTATTTGTATACAGATAAACTATCAAAAGAAATCATTCCTTTCTCATCTTCTGCATCATGGGCCATTGTGTCTTCTATTATTGTAGTATCAGTGTTAATGATAATTTCATTCTATTTTATAGGATTTTATAGATTTAAAAAGTATAATTAAAAATGTTATACTGATTTAAATAAGAAAATAAAATAATTTATAAAATTCAATACCATTTAATATTTTTTTTTTTTTTTACTTTTTGTGTTTTTTTGTGTGTCAGCTAAAGCACTCAAAAAATTATGCTTTGCTTTTTAGTATTTTGCTCTCTAAATGATATTAAATCAAAGAAAATGCTAGAACAATCAAAACTACGCTTAAGAAATGACAACACATATACAGGAAAATGTGGTGAAAACCTTACATATATATATCATTCTAATAACTGTTTGTTAGAAATATTTGGTGATGGATATATGACTAATTTCGATCAAAATAATACCCCCTGGCAAGATTTTATATCAAATATAAAGATAATTAATATATCAAAAAATGTACTTTCAATTGGATCTTATTCATTTTATGAATCAAAACAATTAATTTCCATATTTTTTAATAGTAATATAACCAAAATCGAATCGAATGCTTTTTACGGATGCAATTCTATTAAATCTATTGATTTACCATATAATTTAGAATCAATTGGATCATATGCATTTGCAAATTGTATACAATTAAATTCAATTATATTAAATGGTGATCTCAGATATATTGGTGAAGAAACATTTGCAAATTGTAATAATATTGATTCAATTTTTTTTATGGGTAATTTAAGCCCTAGTATTTCAAATGATGCATTTTCAAAAACTCTTTATATAAATGTAAAAGTTCCAACTGATTACCAAGATGCAGCATTTGGCAATTTTCCAGTAAATAAAGAGATTGAAAATAGTGAAATCTGTGGTCCTAATGTTTATAATTTTAATATTCAAACAACTTTATATATTTATGGGAATGGTATTCCCATCATTGATGGCATACGAAAATACACAAATAATATCACAAAATTAATTTTTAGAGAAGGAATAACTGCTGTTCCAAAACGGTTTTGTCTTAATTTTTATAAATTAGAATCAGTGATTTTTTCAAGTACAATTTCCATGATTGATAGTGAATCTTTTCGTCGTTGCTATCGTTTAAGCGGATCAATTGATCTTACATATGTTGATAAAATTCACGCATATTCATTTTATGAAACAAATATTTCAACAATATATTACAATCAAAGTGATAAAGATATTTATTGTTACAATTCATTTCCAAATAGGATAATTGCGTATGTTCCATATAATTATACAAATAAGTATTTTTGTGATTTAAATATTATATATAATAATGATGGACCACCTATACCTATATATACACCAATTCCTTTTCCAAATTATACACAAGAAATCAATTTTTCAACCAATCCAAAAGTATTTAAAAGATTAGAAGAAGAAATTTTAATAAATATAAGCATATCCAATGATAATGAGACATTATATAATGAATATATTACTCAACAACTAGATTTATATTCAAATAATTCAAATTCTTATATAATATTAATTTTAGCTAATTGTTATGAATTGAATTTTAATTTGCCTCTAAAAAGAAATCAATTCATTAAGGTAAATGATGGAACAAAAATTCGTTGGCTAAATGGTAATTTGAATTTAATTATACCAGATTCAGGAAAAGTTTATCTTGATACAAATTTTAAGTATGTTAACATGATAGCTAAAGGTAATGGTCAATTATATTTATATAACTTACATGATAATTCTCAGAAATTTGAATTTCAGCTTAATGGTTCTTTACAATTAATTGTTCCTAATTATATGAATAATCTTCATATTGATAATGTTGAATTTGAATCATCTGGTTTAATTTCTGCTCATAGTTTTAATCTGAAGAAAAAATATTTAAATATTGATGATATTATAATTGGATTTAATTCAAGTGTTGAATTGGAATCTGTAGAAATTAATTCATCACTGACTGTTTTTCAAACTTCAAAAGTATATTTTAATAATTCTCGATTTGATAATGCATCATTTTGTTATCAAATTTTTAATTATGAAATTAATAAAAGCGTGCTATTTGATCCATTTATAGAATTCAATATGGATCCACCAAGAATAATCTATCTGCATAAAATTTCTAATAAAAATGATGTTTTTCCTGTTCCAGATGCTGAATACACAATTTTTAGTGGATTAATAGAAAAAGAAAAATGTCAAAAAATTATTGAAAAGATCAATTTTGCAAATTCTGGATTTTCTTTATCAAAATGTGTTTCTGATAATGACGAAAAATATGCTAATAAAATTATTATTAAATATTTAGTTGATGCACCTGAACAAAAAAAAAGTAAAAGTGACAAATATGATTTAATTGGAATAATAATTGGAGTTGTATCAGGTTTTTTATTAATTGTAATTATTATTTCATTAATTATTCGTGCAAAAACTATTGGTTTAAATAGTACTGATGAGTACTCTATTTAATGAGAGAAATAAAAATCAAATAATTGTTTTTTATTATTATTATTTTTATTATTATTATTGATTAATTATGTGAATTGTCGAACTACTCCTAGGTGTAGAAATTATTTCAACACCACTATTCAAAAAGAGGGCTATTTTGAATAAATAAATTCTTCATGAATAGATATTTACGGTATGTTAACAATTTTTAAACAAAGGTGAATATTGATTTTTTACACAAGTCAAAAGAAGAAGTAACCAATATTGACAAAGCCGAATTATCCAGAAGAAAAAATATTGTGGTGAAGAAAATGTTATTGAAATGCATCATTATTGATGAAGCATTAAGATATGGTTTTAGAGTTTCTGTCAATATAGGAAAAAAGAGAAATTAAAGAAATTGATAGATATAGGCGACTGTTTATCAAAGGCAAAATATGCAGATATGCTCCATGAATAAATTGGAGTTCCTGTAAATCCAAAAAAGTTATATGTTAAAAATGCACCTGATAAAGAACTAGTAAATTCATGTAATAAATATGGAATAATGTAAGTAAATGGATACAGTGTTGATTCCAATTTTGAAGAAAGTATAAAATATCTCAAAATAGCAGTATTAAAAGGTTTGTTGGAAGCGATGGTATATATAGGTGAAAAGATATATATTTGTCAAAAAAAAATGCCAATATTAATGAAATTTATCAACATGTAAAGAAGGTGAATTTTTTATTGTTTGATGTTAAAAGAAGGAATAGTCTGAAAACAAAATTTGAATAAATTAACTGAATTTATCATGAATTCTGCATAAAAAGGTCATCTTTTAGCCATACTATTTCATGCATACAAAAAACTTTATGGTGTTGTTGATCAAGAAATTAATGAAACTATCTAAAAAAGTGCTTGTATGCAATATTTGGCTGATAGAACTCCTAATAATATAAAAGAAGCTGTAAAATAAAATAGGTGCAGACAAAGGATTTATTAATTCAGCATTAATTTATAGATGTTGCTTTGTATAGGAAATATGGTTAAAATAGATATACAAGAAAAAGCTAAGTATTAGAAAATTTCTGTTGATCAAGGAAATAATGAATTTATGTTTTTATATGTCCTTTGTTATTAGATGGAAATGGAATCATAATGAATAGAAATATAGCAAAACGTTGTTTTAAAATGTCTGCTAATTGTCGTATTGTTAAATCTTTATTCATGATTGAGATTGAATTTCCATCTTCATCATCTAAATCTATATTTGATCTCGTTATTAAAATATGAAATAAAAATATTAACCATATGAAAATTGGTATTGTTATCTCAAAATTAGATGTGAAATTCAATAAACTAATTTTTATCAAAAGATATTTCTTATAATAAAATTGGATCATCTATTTCATTTATCCCGTCAAGTGCATTCCAAAATTGTCAATCACTGACACAGATCATAATTCCTCAAACTGTACATTCAATTTCAGAATAGATATGCTTTTTATAAATTATCGATTTTCATTGAATTAATGAAGGATTTTCAAATGATACTTATGCTAATGATGAGCATCCTGCGAATGAATAATCTCCAATTTTTGTTACAGATGAAGGAATTGATATTTCTGATAAAAAACATCCATTAAATGAATAGTCAGCATTAAAAGTTACTGAGGAAGGAATTGTTATCTGTCATAATGACGATAATTTATAAAAAGAAATATTGTTTATTTTTAAAAGAAATATCAATTCCTTCTTTGATAACATCAATTGGGAATTGTGGTTTCTGAAATTGCTCATCTCTTAAGCAAATATCAATTCATTCTCCAAACGTTCAAATAGGAATTGTTCAAAACTGGAAAAAAATTATGATTTCTATATAGAAAAGTTCGAACACTTTCTCTGAGTGAATTGAAAAAGTGAATTTTTTTTTAAATTCATAATTATTATATTGAATTTTAAGATATATAATACATGTATGATTGTTGGCTGTTTCATCCCATCACTAACCCCCAAAAAATATTAATCTTATTAAATTATATATTGATTCATTTTGGTTAATTTTTTATATATTATCTTATTTTTGAAGAGCATATTAATATAATTTGAATGATTTATTTTTATATATTATTCAATTTTTTTCTATCGTTACAATTTACAATATGTAAATATTTTGATATTTACTATATTAAAGCAAAAAATAATTATAGTATAATATATAAAATATATTTATATAAAACAAATTAAAAATTTCATCATTTAAACAAGATTCAATTCTTTCGAACTCTTGGTGACATTTTTTTGTATACAAAATTATGAAAACGATTCTTATTGGCGATGCTTGTGCTGAAAAAACTAAATTAGTTACCATGCTAATCGAAAATGATTTTGATTTAGAATCACAAACTCTGACTATTGGTGCTGCATCAACTCAAAAATCTATTCAGACCAACAATGGAATTTGCACACTTGATATTTTTGATACTGCAGGACAGGAGAGATTTCAAACATTAGCTCTTATGTATATGAGATCAGCCAAAGCAGTTATACTTGTTCTAAATGCTAATATTGAAGGTCAAATAGATTCTCTACAAAAATGGCTAGATTTTGTGAAATCAAATGAATCAGTAAATTCAGCATTACTCTATATCGCAGCAACCAACTGTTTCTCAGTATGCGTCATAGATCCCCAAAAAATAAAAGAATTTGCAGATCAAAATAAAATTCCTTTCTTCGCTACTGATTTTAAAAATAAATCATCAATTAAAAAAAAAGTATCAAAGGATTTAATAGTTGCTATCTGATATTAATTTAGGCTTTGTATGATTATTTTTATTGTACATTTAGGTTTTTTTTATGTAAATTCACAATATGTAAATGATCAGAATTAATCATTCATTTTAACTAATAAATGAATATTATATAAATTACAATACTTTTAAATCAATAAATAATGATATAATCCTATTAAATTAGTTTTTTTTTACTTGAAAATGAATTTTTATTTCATTTTGTCAATTTCCCTTATTTGTCATCAAATCCGACTCATCTAAAGATATAATTAGATTCAAAATGTAATAATTAGGGTAATATATTTGTGACATATGCTAATTATATTCTCACGTTTATCGTAACACAAAAATGATATATTTGTTGTAAATAATTAAATTTTTCATCATATTCATTTATTGAATATTTTATAAATATAAATTAATAAATAATGAATATGATCAAGGTTTGATATAATCTTAACTTAGTTATTAGAATGTTTTATTTCAGTGAAAAACTAATTTAACTAAATTACTCTTCAAAACAAGAATTTCAACAATTTAAAATTTTCATAAAATTTAAACGGCCTTAAAAAAAAATAAATTTCTATTTTTATCATAAATGTTAATAATAATGGCTATAGTTTTATTTTTATTTATTATGTGGTAGCATATATAGAATCAATATATCCAATTTAATTTTGAAATAATGCACAGTGCTACTAATAAAATGCATTATATTTTCTCTTCTTCTTCATTCGAAAAATTCTCTGACTTTAGTCTAATATAAAAATGTCATAGTTATTTATAAAAAGTATTAAACGCTTAGCATTTTGGTATATTTTACTTTTGGATAACTTTAATATATGATGAGAAAAAAATTGATTTTTGAAAAAAAATTCTGAAAATTTTTTAAAAAAGTGCTTCCACTTTTTATACTGCTTCAATATTTTATACATAACTGTAATGTTTACATATTTACATGCAATATAGAACAACTTTTCCATCAAAATGTTGCTGATTTCTTCTGCTGAAAATGAATAAAAATTATGAAATTCTAATGATAACGAAAGTCTTTCATTTTCATCGATTTTGTAACACATGTAGTCAGCAATCTCGTTGTGATGACACTTGGTAGATTCAACAAAGAAATCTTTATAATTTTCTTCTTCTTCTTGTCCAGCTGCAAGCTCATCTTCAATCATGCGAATTAGTCTGCTATTTCCACTATGAATTGCATAAATAAGCATCGACCAATTTTAGATACGGAATAATTTTATAGGATCAAAAAAATGAAGCATACTCAATTGGAGTTAAATATCTTCTGATGAATAATGAAAAAAATGAAGCATACTCAACTTGAATTTGGTTTAACATTATATAAATAATTTGCATATTCTGTTGAAAATAACATATGAATAAACAAAAATTAAAAAAACGATAGAATCTTCAGAAATATTTTATCATTCAAAAAGTTATCCCAAGAAAAAAAATTTTTTTATCTTTCATTCATTCTTATGAAAACCTTATAAAGTAATTATGTTCTAATCTGTTTGTTTGCAAAATTACTAATCATAATTTTAAAAGATTTAAATTTGAAAAACTTGGAGATCAAATCATGAGTTTCTTAGTAAACATCCATGATTTGAGTTTCTTAATACATTAAATTTATAAAAAACATGACAATTGTCATGTAAATACTTACAATAAATAAAATAAGACATAGTAATTTCATTTTCAGCAATGGTATACTGGAAGTATCCAATCAAAGTTATCATATTTGACAACGATGGTACTGTCCTAGATACGCTTGGTGCATACATCGATACGATAAACCTGGTTATAGGAAATCCGATGACAAAAGAGGCAATAAAATTGGTCTCGCCACTAAAGCTGATGAAGATATAACAAGAATTAAATTTTCAAATAAACTTGATATTCTAAGCATATTCAATGTGGTTATAGCTTTAAATGATGACAGTAAATTGAAACCATATCCTGAAATTTTCCTAAAATGTGCAGAAAAATTGGGAAATTTTGATCCTTCAAATGTTTTAGTTTTCGAAGATGTAACGAGTTGAATAAGTGTAGCAAATAGAGCTGGAAAAGCATCTTCATTTATTGAAAATCGAAATATAGACTATGATAAGATGTTTGATAAGATGGAATGTAGTCCTTCTTGCGTCTTCCAAACATATGATTGATTTGATATGTCGAAATTCACATGGACTTAAATTATTTTCAATAAAAGTTTAAATAATCTTCTAAAACTGCAATGCAGAAATTATTATATGTTTAGATAATAAATGGAAATTGACCTACTTTTTTTCCATACTTAAGGATTGAATGGTTTTATTTTTATTCGTTTTCAAAAAGTTGCAACTTCTATTTTAAAAAAAAAAAAAATTACCAATTTCATTAAATGTTACTAATTAAATTTGTTTTAAAGATCACTTTCGTTTGAATGATCTTCTTCTTGAATATTAAATTTCTTCTTTTTAAGAACTAAGACTACCAATCCAACAATGATGGCAACAGCACAAGATGCAATCAAAGCTATCATTTTTGTTGATAGTAAATAAGGACTATTTTCTTTTTTGACTTCTTTTTCAACGGTCTTAAATACTTGATCTTTGAAGTCAATTGAAATGTAGCTACTAATCTTATTATTAGCGTTCAAAGAACTCTTTCCTAAGTAGCCAATTGAGTTCTCTTTAGTATCGTCGAACTCACAATTCTTAACAGTAAGTTTATGCCCACTTTCACTTGTGCTCGCTCCATCGATAATGTGAGCACCAGGCATTAATTTTTCGGTGAATGAACAATCACTCAACTCAGCAGAGACAGCGTTCTTTCCACGTAAGTAATAGAGAGAAGAAGTTGACAAGTCATCGGTGTCAGTGAACTCGCATTCAGCAATTAAAACGAAATAACTATTACTTAAAAGAATGAACGATCCACCATCAAGAGTCTTTTCAAATTCATTGATGAGCTTGACACTTGTTCCAATATTTCCCGAAAACCTGCAACGTAAAACTTTTGCTAAAAGTGCAGTTAAATAGATTGCACATCCACCGAATAATTGGTTTTCTTTTTCTTCTTCAGAAGCCGAATTCTTTGTGAAAACACAACTTTTAATGGAGACAGTTGTCGATGATGATTCAGAGTAAATATAAACTGCACCACCGTATTGAGCTTTGCAACCGTCGAAATTGAGGTTTTCAAGTGTGACATTCTTGCCAACTTCACGTGTGTTCCTAACATAGACAGAACTGCCTCCTTCAGTTGACATATCTTCTCCACAATCAATGAATTCACATTCGTTGAAGATAGCATTATTCGGTAATTATGAGCTATTATCATAAAAAGAAAGTTGGTTTATCACAAGAAAATCTCCAAATGGAAACGATCATGTTTTGAAATAACGCATATAATATATTATTAGTGTTCATAGAAATATTGAATGATATTTGAAATTGGTAATATAATTTATTCTCTTATCTCTCATCTATATTAATCTTTTTCATTCAATCTTATCTATTATTATCTTTCTTATCATAATTCTCTTAAAAATATTTTAACTTTTAATTTTATAAAAAAAAATAATCAATATACAACTCTTTGAAAGGGTGTGATGATATTTTATTTTATTAGCACTGAAAAATTTTTTTTATTATTATTAAAGTTAATCATTTAAAAGTCAAGTATTTGACTATTAAATATTGAAGAATCATGAGATTTCAATTCAGATTTTTTTTCTTTTTCAATCTTTTCTTTCTTCTCTCGGTACATTTCCAAAACTTCGTTTGCTGGGGAGCCAATAAATGAAATGTTTTCTTCAATCATTCGATATACAATATCTTCAAATGAAGGTCGTCGTTTGGATTCATATTCTAAGCAAGAAAAGATGAGCTTCTTCAGTGAATCGGAAATCTCGTAATTAAATTGCAGAGGTTTTTTATCAATGATCGCATCCTCAACCATTGAGCTGTCGATCCATGAGTAAGGGAGGTCATTTGAATAAAGCTCGTACAAGATCATTCCATATGAAAAGACATCTGCCTTGTAATCATAAAAATTCCCAAGTATAACTTCTGGTGCCATGTAGCATGATGTGCCAATTCGATTCGTTTTGTAAAATGACAAATTATTTCGAGCATAACCAAAATCTGCAATCTTTGGATTATTATCTTTATCCATCAATATATTCAACGTCTTTAGATCACGGTGAATGACTCGTTTTGAATGAAGAAATTTCATTCCTTGGGCAATTTCAAATGCAATCTTAGTCTTCATGAATGGATCAAGTGATCCATTCTGTATCATATAATATAAATTGCCATTTTCATAGTATTCTGTAACAAGCCACAATTGTTCACCTGGCTCATTATTGAATCCAATGAATTTGACTAAATAATCGTTATGTAATTGACAAAGATAGAATATCTCATTCTTCAAATAATAATGAGCATTTTCATTCTCAAGATAATCTTTTTTAAATTCTTTAATTGCAACAAATTTACCTGTAGATTTTTGTTTGCCAGAAAAAACTGAAGCGCTAACTCCATATCCAATGTTATTCAACTTTTCAAAGTCATTCTTGTCAATTCGATAATCTTTATATTTAACAAGAATGTTTTTGATCCTTTCATCGGTCACTTTCTCTCTGGTTGAGATTTCAATGTTCCTCTCTTTCATGAAATTCTCAATTTCCAAAAGTTTCGCTCTCCCTTCTTCTTCTTCTTCATGTTCACTGAAAATCAAGTAAAGAATTCGATAGTCATTGAGTAGATCGGAATTCGAATAGTCATACTTAGTAACTGTGAAGCCCAATTCCGTCATTTCAACATAGATTTGTTCCATTAAAGAATGAATGTTCTTTGAGATTTCTGTGGATGAAATGTCCCAAGCAATATTGGACCATTTATCTCCATTTGTCATTGAAATAACATTTGACAAATTTTCAAGTAAGACTCTCAAATAACCGAGATGAACATAATCTCTCTCACTGAGATTTACCTCTTCTTGTGTTGCAAATTCTGATGTCTGAAGAAGGCAACGATAGCCAAGAAGTAACGGACGAATTCGAACACATTCATGACTGTAAAGTTCAGAATTTTGGATTTGCTGACAAATTGTTTCAAAAATATCAATACAATTCTTTAAGTTGTTATTCTTGATATTTTTAGATGAATAGAATTTGTTCACAATTTCTGTTCCTTCGTCACCAAAAACTGAAATCTTCTTAGTAAGCATCGTGTCAACTATCTCGGCAAATGAAGGCCTATCTGATGGATTTTGTGACCAGCATTTTCGAATGAGTGTACTGAAACTATTGGATATTCCATCTGGAAAAGGTGGACGTTCTCCTTTTTCAATCTTGTTCTCAACTTCTTTGCGCGTGAATCCTGCAAATGGTGGTTTGCCAACCGCAAGTTCGTAAAGAATTCCGCCAAATGAAAAAACATCAACTGAGCCGTTATAGTCTCCTTCAATGGTCAGTTCTGGCGCGATAAAATATGAGGAAGAGACTGGCTTGGCTGTGATCGTTGAAGATTCGTCTGGAAGGAAGCGAGAGTTCGCAAAATTCGTGATTTTGGTTGTCACATTCGAGTCATTCAATGAAACCAAAATGGTCGAACAGCTGAGGTCTCTATGAATGATATTCAAAGAGTGCAGATAGGCCATCGCTGACGCTACATCAAAAGCAATAATTGTCCGTTGCCCAGGTAACAATTCATTCAAGTTTTGATCCGCTTTTTCGTGCGTTGATTTAATTTTATTTTTTTGCGTGCTGTTTGTGAGGATGTCTCGAAGTTTCTGACCAATTCGACGCGTAACAAATGAATAGGGCAATGGCGATTCAACAGCACCAATGAATGTTTCAAGGTTAGGATGATGAACTGCGGTTAGGACGTTATAAAGACGTTTAAATTTTTCTTCGGAACTCTTTTCTGGATTTAACACGGTGATCGTGACATCTTCTTTTGTACAATTTAGTTTTCCTGTGTAAATTCTGTACATTTTGGTAGAAATGAATGGAATTGGGTCTTGTGTGTAGTCACTTTTTTTGATTTTATATGTTTGAATATTATTGAAATCATTGAATTCTTCTTCTTCTGAGTCATGCTGGTCAATTGGGATGGGAGATGATTTATAATCATATCCTGATTCGTCTTTCATTTTTCGGTGATGGCGATGCTTATGCTTTTTGGTGTTCTTCGTTGGAATGTCTGTATCAAGAGGATTATCAATAGTAATGAGGTATTCTCGAATTTCTTGGAGTTTGTTTTTGACTTCTTGTTCGTCTAATTGTTCAGGATCTGCTAAAATCCCATAAATGCTTTTTAAATCATTACCAACATTTTCTTTTGAAAATTCATATTTATGTTCTAACGTGTTGCATGGTTCAAGATTTTCAAAATTTGTTGTGATTGAATTCATTATATTCTGAAGAACGTCGATTGGTTTTGTAATTTGTGTTGAAAAGCAAGTTTTTCGCCAATTAACTAGTCTAAATCCATCAATAATATGGCTCAATTGTTTTAATAGTTGGATGATATCTGTCATTTTGTTTTATTTGTTTCGTTATCTGGTATTGATAAAACTTTTTCTTGAATCTCTTCAAGAACTTTTTTAATTAAAGAGCATTGATCGGTATACACGTACGCAAAACCAATTTTTTCTTTGGTTTGATATATTTCTTTGACGATTTCTTCCGACATAAAAATGATAACAAAAAGTTAATTTTTATTTTCAAAAAAGGATTTTGAATGGGAAATTGGTCACATTTGCAAAATGAATATTAATTTTAAATCACTCCTCATAGTAGTAATACTATCAGCAGTAATTATCTTAGAGGAGGTAATATTATAATCAGTATATAAGGTTGTTGCCACATTAGGATTTGGGGATACTTCATAAAATTGCTGCTTAATGATATACTCGAATGGGTTAGTAGTTGAATCCCAATGAACTTCATCTATTGGGTCAACATATTCATCAGCTAAATATATCTTAATATCTCTTGAGTCATTAGTAGTCGAAGCTGCATATGTATATTCAAGCTGTTCACATGAATCAAGTACACCATGTAAGAACAACCATACCTTGTCTCCTCCATTGCCTTCTTTTCCTGTAGGTCGAACTGAGAACCTATTTGCATTTTTAGAACCTTCAAGAGTTATATCTAGGTAGAGTTCATCAATAGCACTAGTTTCTAATTTTTTAGTAGCATTATTCATCTTATAGCACCTTATTGCTTCTATATCATATCCATCTTTCGTACCTCCTTGACTTGTTTGGAAGCCTAGACCATATTTCGTAAAAGGTTCTACCTCTCCTGTCTTTAATTTTACAAAACAGTCTATTTTGCACTTACCTCCATGAATCATGTAATGTAGTAGGTTATCAGGTGAGTAGTCATTAGGCTTATTAATCAGTTTCATGTTCCTCTCACTCCTCTTGACTTGTATGTAGGTACCATCTTCACCATACTCATTCTCCTTATTTAATCCATTAACTAATCTACCATTGATATGACCTTGTATGTTATCACCTACCCATTTTGTACCATCCCATGATAAAAACCACTTATTACCAAAACAATACTCATTAAACCTAAACTCTAAGTCATTAGGTATAGTATATCCAGTATCTATGTTCCATTGAAGTAACCAATACTTCTTGTTATCTATCACAACCTGACTAGTTGATGTAGGCTTATATAAGTATAGTACATCACTCTTACGTAAACTTAATGCATTATCAGCTTTTATTATAGAACACTTTATTGCCTTCTCAGTTTGTAAAGAATCAGTTATATATTCATTCATTATGCTCAACTCCCCACTCAGCCACAAGGTATATGGGTTGAAGTCTAGTTTACTATCAAAAGCTATATTCATATATCCCATAATGGTACTATTATTTATACTGCATCCATTACTACTTTTAGTTATCAAAGGAGAATATACTTGACCATCCTTAACATATATGTAGAACTCCTTGACTAAATTACCACTTGTATCATATACTATATTTTTCCTCAGGACTATCTTAAATATATTAGTTTGGGCTTTTATATCATTGAGCTTATTCATGAAGTCTTCAGGCATATTAACAAACTTAAGGATATTGTAAGTTGTTGTTGAAGACTCAAATGATACATACTGTATATTTTTATTTTTAATATCAACTTCTGGTAAACCTTCGACCTCATTAAATAAATGACCTGTCTGTACATAGTTATCTAAGTCACCCAAGGTTAATAACTGGCTACCTTTTCGAGTAGCATCCCCTATCTTAAACTGTATATCTCCTTTAAATCTTGTAGTAGTATCACTCATTTTAGTTAAATAAAACTTCTCATTCGATGTTAGTGCATTTAGCTTCAAGTGCTGCAAGTCTTTTCTCAAGAGTATCAATATATGCATCCTTCTGGTCTATCATTTCCTTCACTTCTGCTTTAGTAATATACACAGTCATATCTATATCTTCTAATGGATGTTTTGTACTTGACTTATTTTCAAGCTCTTTGATTTTCTCGCACATGAATGCTATTGTACCCTTTAAAGTATCGCGATATGTCTTTGCAATATTAATACATGTATCAAATAAAACCATCATTTTATCAGCATCCTCCATTGTTATTTCAAGTTCAGGTTCATCATCAGTTTCTTCATGGTATGCCCATGCAAGAATCTTATCCAATATATCTTCCTCTGCTAATGTTTCTGGGTTATCATTACGACAGAACCAACTTGGAATATTAAATAATCCTATTCTATTTGCTACATATGCTTCTGCTGCTACTCCAGCTATTGCTGCTGCATCACCAGAATGATGTCTAACAAACTGCCATTCACCATGTAAGAATCTTCTAGCAACATGACCTACAGCTCCCATAATAACTTGAGTAGTTGCACTTATAATACCATCTTGTCTGTGTTGACGGTGTGGGTGCATACCCCACCGGAAACCGACTAGCATATACTACTGTATGGATATATTAGTATGGATATATTAGTATGGATATATTAGTATGGATATATTAGTATGGATATATTAGTATGGATATATTAGTATGGATATATTAGTATGGATATATTAGTATGGATATATTAGTATGGATATATTAGTATGGATATATTAGTATGGATATATTAGTATGGATATATTAGTATGGATATATTAGTATGGATATATTAGTATGGATATATTAGTATGGATATATTAGTATGGATATATTAGTATGGATATATTAGTATGGATATATTAGTATGGATATATTAGTATGGATATATTAGTATGGATATATTAGTATGGATATATTAGTATGGATATATTAGTATGGATATATTAGTATGGATATATTAGTATGGATATATTAGTATGGATATATTAGTATGGATATATTAGTATGGATATATTAGTATGGATATATTAGTATGGATATATTAGTATGGATATATTAGTATGGATATATTAGTATGGATATATTAGTATGGATATATTAGTATGGATATATTAGTATGGATATATTAGTATGGATATATTAGTATGGATATATTAGTATGGATATATTAGTATGGATATATTATTAGGTCTTTTCTAAGAGGGTCCTCGTGGTGGAGTACATGTGCCATTAAGTAGATGGTGGTATGTACGAGATTCTCGGGGTGCTACCTGTGCCGTTTCATAGATGGCTGGGTACCTAGGCCGTTTCGTAGATGGAGGGCATTGGGGTGGGGTACCTGTGCCGTTTCATAGATAGTGGGCAGTGGGGTGGGTACCTGTGCCGTTTCATAGATGGGCGGTAGTGGGGTGGGGTACCTGTGCCGTTTCATAGATGGAGGGCATTGAGGTGGGTGGGTGGGATAACAAGAAAAGAAGAAGAAGAAATTTTTTTTTTTTTTTTTTTTTTTTCTGGATTTCGTTCTTAGTCCAAACCTGCGAACCCCACCGGAAACCGACTCGTATACACTACTTACGTCTCTGCTCTTTCTTCTCACGACTTATCTTCATTTCTTCACCTAGTGATTTTAGCTGTTTTAGTATTTCCTCATTCACAGTAGAGTCATAAACTTGGCTTTGTTGAGTTTTTCTAGGTTTTGGAGGTTTTCTTGCAGCTTTCGAACTTAATGACTTTCTTGGCTTTTCTTCAAGTTCCTCATGTTTTTCACGGTCTGAGTTTTCTTGATATTCTCGAGTTATTGGAGTTTTTCGCTGTTTTACAATATGCTTGTCTTTGGTTTTCGTAGGAAGCACTTCCCAATCAGGGTCATCCCTTCCATTTAGCCATCTATGAATAACTACAAGTCTCTTAGAACCTGTTAGATGTTTTGACATTTAAAATAAACAAAAAAGTCTATAAATTGAGTTTTTTTGAGTTTTCGTTAGATATAGGTTCTCGCCCGATTGTTGGTAGTAAAATCACTCTCTTGTAATGATCTAGACGAAAATGTTGGCTTTTCAAGAGGTGCTCCAACTGATTCACCTTTTGCAGATTTATTAATTGATGATAAGGCAGTTTTTACTTTTCCATCTGGGACATATTTTAATGCTGTGTCAGCTATGTTTGCTAATTTATTTCTTGTACTATCGCTCAAGAAGCTTTCACCAAGACCTCTCGCAACTGAACCAATAACACTAGCATGCTTGGTTAATCCACCTGCTGAAGCATCTAATAGTTTACTTGCAAGACCTCCAGAAAAACTATCTGCTGCTCCCATTAATAACTTACCACCTAGTCCAACTCCTCCTTTTATTATCTCTTGCCATGGAGAAAATTGTTGCTTTTTGGAATAATTTGGCTTCCAATAATCTTCTACTGAATGACGTTCAATTCCCATTTTTAAAAAATAAAAAATTATTCGAAATAGTACTTATTAGCAGAAATATTCATTACGAACTTCTCATGTGGTTCTTTATGTTGTAAGTATTCAGCTACTGTCTGCTTAGTATTTAATGAGTTATTAGTTTGTTGCAACAAGCTAGTAAAATCTTCCTCACTATATCCTGTATAACATATGATATCTGTTGCTAACCTTTTAGCATTCATATGAACAAATCGAATAGTTTGGATAGCCATGATACATGTTAAATTATAGTGTCTTTTCTTGGTTAACAACTTGATAAATTCACTATTACCATTCTTTAATAAATCACTACCTGCACAATCATCTAGTATCAATAATGTGTTATATGGATATGATGATGTTTCATATTTGACTAACTTATTGGCTATATATATAATTTTATCATTGAGCTTATTTAAATGATGCTTCTCAATGAGCCTCCTCATTTCGTCATTGGTCTCTTTCATTCGAGATAATACATATTTGACAATAGCATAATACTTTATCTTTCTTCGAAGATGTCTTTTAAGAATGGTAATTCTCTTTCCTTTACATAATCGATTCTTGATTGTATTTGTTTATTAAGTGTTTCAGCTGTTTTATCCATTTTACCAGAGCTTGAGCAAAATATTATCTTTTGGTAGTATGGATGTTTAAACAACCTCTCTGTTATCATAATAAGTCTCCATATCCAAAGACTTTTACCAGCACCTGGTTTACCAATTAAAAAGTATATACCATTTGTGCTAAAAGGATAATCAGGTGATAATGGTTTAATCAAAGCACCATCTATCTCTTTCATGTTCTTCCGTAAGGTTTCTTTAATCAATGTTTCTACTTTATTTATTAGTTCTGCACTTGGGGGTTCATCCATTTACAAATTTTTAAATGTATTTCATAATTTTATCTGGTATTGGTTTGCCCTCAACCTTTTGACCTGCTTTAATTTGTCGTTCATAATTTTTCTTTTGTTCCAACCAATATTGTCTTTCTGCTGTACCAAGTACCAATAGATTACCTCTCCTTACATTTCTAATGGTTTCTCTAGCAAAGGCATCATCACCTTCGACTCCTTCTCATTTTAAATCATACTTACCTGTATCTTCATCAAAGTTATATATTTGTTCAATAATACCTTCTTTACCTTCATTTAGTCTTTCAGCTACTTTAATCCTTTTGTCTCTTGTCCTTAACAACCTATATCCAGGGAATGAACTAGTTGAACCATCTTTGGACCTGACCACAAACTGGTTACCTTTTTTTGAGTCAACTATATAAGACTCATTGGACAAATTACTTCTTCTTTTACCAAATGGTTCTTTTTCAAGTACTAACCTGACCATCTCACCTGGATTAAAATGGTATGGATTAATGCGTGCATTCTTTTGTATGTACTTTATATCATCCGCTGGAGTAATATCATTAGGTGCTTTATTATCTAAAGACCTATGAGGAGAGTTGTTATATATGTTGACCAAATCATGCATCTCCTTTGGTTGAATAAACCTATTTTCACCAATAGCATCTCTTATGGTTCTCATAAACCTATTAATAATGCCAAGTACATTATGGTTATTCTCAGTTGTTGTTCGGTATTTTATGTTCTTCTCTCTCATGAAGTCTAAGACTGTTGATGATAAATATGCTGCATCCTCATCACTTGTTATCGAATATACATGAGGTACATCATTAACAAATTTATGAAGTGCTGTCAATACTTCTCTTGATCCTTTACCATTAATAGGATATGCATATGCTTTTCTGGTGTTGATATTAATGAACATTAGATAGTTCAACCCACCTGCCTCTTTATTATTAATGAAGGTATCCATTTGATAACCATGAGGATGTTTGGATACAATAGGTATAAATTGTGCTTTAGGTACTCTCTTATCATGTACTACTCTTTCATCAAAGTATTTCTTTGCTTCTTCTTCATTTAGATTCTCTTGTTTTGCCATGCTAAGGTATTTGTCCAAGGTCTTCCATTTAGCTTTGTTGTATAATTTTTCATATGGGCTTGGTTCTTCTTTACTCATTTATTTTTAAATAAACATCTTATCGTATTGAAGGAATTGCATTTCGATAACAAATGAATCTTTAGGAGGTAGTTTGGTTGGACAATTATAATGAGCATCACTATAGAAGTCTATCCAAAACCTTTGGTCCATTGAGTTTAACTTGAAGTACTTAATCGGACTATATTCAACATCACTATCTCCAATATAGTTATGTAATGCTTGTTCACCAATAGATGAATATATTTTACATGGATGTCTGTCCCATACATTATCAAATACCAACCTCTTACTTAAAGTTAAATACTTCTTAGGGTTATTTTGATAAGCTCCTGTGCCTATATTAAACATATCTGCAAAGTCCTCATTCTAATCACCAATTTGGAAAAAATTGATATATTGTCTTGAATCTTCATCTATATTATCATTATTTTTGGTATATATAATTTCATGAAAACCATCTTTATCATAATATCCATCTGTTTGTATATCTCGATATGCAATTAATGAATCATTTTGGGAAAATGCATTTCCATATTGCCCATGCATAGCTATCCAAGATTTCATCGCGGTGTTGACAGCATCAAAGAACCCTCTTAAGTCCCCTTCCTCTGACACCCAATCAATAACATCAAAATTTGCTATCCATTTCCAAGTAGGCTTTTTTGCATTTTCTTCTTTGAGGTCGTCCTGGTAGAATTTATCAAGTAGTTCTTGAGTTAAAATAAGGTCGTTTATATTTCCTCCATGTAAAACAAAGTAGGATTTTTGAACTTTAAATATAGTCACATTAAATTCTAATTTGCGTCTTCTCTTAATGATATGCGCTGAACGAACACCAACAATAGATTCCCCTTTGTTTGCAGTTGACAATTCTGGTGGGAAATTAAACCAATATCTATTAAACTTAGCTTTATCATGTTGAGCATCCTCAAGGAAGTAGGCTGTTTCGATTGGAAGAGGTGTATTACCATCATTAACTATATTATCTCGATTAGGATATAAAGTGTTAACACTTGGTGGTAATTCCATTTCGAGTTGAATAAAAAGTCTTTATTTATATACAACACCTGTTTCTAATTCATTGTTTTGAAGTTCTCGAAGTATTCTCTTTCTAATATCTGGTATATTGCGTTGTTTAAACTTACCATCTCCTTCATGCAAAAAGGTACGACAAGATTCCATTAGAAACACTCCACAATCCTTGTTATTCTTTTGACTAGGTACATCATAATATTTTGCTTTTAACTAACCTGTTGCTGAAATATCGATCCACTTATTAAGTGTCTTTACCTCTGGCGCCATTGACTTATTCTCAGAGTCATAGCATTTGATTATTTTCTTTGGATATCGAACATAAAACCCAATGTTCTCCATCTGAGCAAATGGGGACAAATACTTTATCGTAATGTGAAAATGACTGTTTACCTGAGATAGGACTTTTCATCAGTTCATGTATTTTTTCATTATCATTAGTTTCATATGCTATAGAAAGGAGGGTATAAAATGCAGTAGGTAAAACCAATATTTTCTTTTTATCAAACTCTGCCTCATTTTGACCAGGTTGTTTATTCAATCTCTTTCCTTTGTTATATAGAAGTTTCAAGTAGTCATCAATAACATCTTCGTCTATATTTTCATCATTGACTAAACTCCTCCAATCATGAATCCTATTATGTCCTTGGTCTACTGTATACTCTCCTGCCTTCTGTGGTGTCATATGGGGTTTTCTTGGAGGAGGACTAGTACCTCGAGAGGTATGTGATGATGGAAACTGTGGAGGTGGCAATGAAGGAGGAGGAGGTGGTGGAGGTGGAGGTGGAGGTGAAGGTGAACGAGGTCGTTTTGATTTTTTCTTAGGTTGTTTTGATTTTTTCTTAGGTCTATCATCATCTAAATTTGTACTACTTTGAAGTAAACGTTGAATTCTGTTTTGATTTAGATCCCTTGTTGGTGGCTCAACATTTGTGGGTCGGTTCCTACCGATTTTCCTAAGGTTAAGATTATAATCATTTCGATTTAAAGTTGGAGGTCTGGGTAATGGAGCCAATTCTGGTATATCATCTGTTTGAACACCTCTAGTTTTATATTCTTTCTTATCATTTTCCAATGTTCTTTCTTTCATCTGCTCTCTCAGTTCTTTAGCTGCTTGTTTTTCCTCCTCAGTCTTCATTCGAGATATCCTTATGTTGATAATATCATAATGTAATTTTATCTCTGTTAATAAACCTTCATCTGATTCTTGGAGAGTATATTGATATGGCTTTAATACTGTTATGCAATGTCCAAGTTCATCTTTATCATCTTGATTTTTCTTAATCGCAAACACACAACCTGTAAATTTTGCTCTTGGTCTCTCTCTCTTGAGTCTATTAGCAAATTCAAGTACGTCTTTAAAAGCTATACTAGTATTTAAATATGTCTCATATAATTTTTGTAGATTTATTTGATTATTAGAGAACTTCCATATAGTTTGACCCAAACCTCTTGTTAATCTTGCAACATCTCTATCAACTAGTTTAGGTCGAAATTTAATAGTACCTTGTAATAGTTGTATTTTATTGTTAGGTTTAGTTTGTGTACCTACATTACTAGTCATTTAAAAATCAAATAAAAGAAGTAAGTAGAAGATGTTGTTTATTAATGAAGGTTATCAAGGCTGCTGTTGATATCATCAACGTTGACCTTCATATTTGCAAGGTCATCAATGACAGAATCGAGTTTTAAGGATAGCAGGTTGACCCTATTAAGAACCTCATCAAGTCTTTGGTTGAGTTGATCAATTTGGAGCAACAAGTAAGTTTCAGTATGGTCTACCTTTGCTTCAAGCTTTTGCTTTTCATCCATGATTTTAGCGTTGAGCATTTCAGTGGTCAATCGTATCTTCTTATCGATATTCATCAAAGAAAAAAGTGAAATGACTAAATATTTTTCTATTGTTCATTTCATTTGTTTTTTTATTTCTGTATAAATGGCTTATTTGCATGACCATAAAAGAGCGTATGAATATTCTCTATAAATTAGTATCTTACCTCTATGAATATAGGTGTGAGACTAATGAGGGTGTATGTGATATTTTAATTAATAAGATAAAAGAGTTAGCTGCTGAGTATTTCGAACCTGAATTTCTTAATGTAATTATGAAAGATGGTGATTTGGAATTTATCGACAAAATAGAACACTTTGCCTTTGAGTTCCTAGAGTACCATATATCTACTCTGCCCGCGCATTTATAATTTTGGGCATATCCCTGTTATAGTTACTATCAGTTGGGGTTATCCATCTTAGGTTGCTTAGATGGTAGTCAGCCCTATTCCTATTGATATGGTCTACCTCTATTTTATGTCGTGGGTCATCATTAGGTATGAACTGTCTTGCTATAAGTACATGTTTCAAGTAGTAGTCGCCATTTAGACATACTCGTATATACCCCTTTATATGTTTTGCATCCTTGCATATAAAATGATTACTCTTACGTCTTATAGTAAAGGGGTATTTTTATTTATGTGTCATAATTTGGATCGATTCTAAAATAGGTGTACAATTGAAAGAGCCTTCAAAAAGTGAAAATTCTTCAGAAAAAATAATCTAAAAAAATGCAAAATAAAAATAATTCTTTTTATATTTTTACATAATTTTTACCGAGACTACATACCGCCTAGCGGGCGTCGAGCGAATCCGAGCGAATGCGAGGCGTAGTCGAGACCCCGCAGATGGCGGTAAGAATCGGTAAAAATTTTGTAACATAAAAAGATTTTTTTTTTAGTATTTTATTATGATTATTTTTTCTGAAGAATTTTCACTTTTTGAGTGTCCTTCAGTATTGTACACCTATTTTAGAATCGATCCCATAATTTTCGCATAATTTATGTTCTATTTTATGATTTTTTGAATTCAAAAAAATTTGGATATTTTTTGAAATACGTTATTTCGAAATTCTAAGAAATTCTGAGGGCCACCGGCGTTTTTTGATTTGGTGAAATGAATGACGCAAAAAACGCCGTTTCAAAAAGTGAAAATTGAATAGTGAAGTGAAAATTGAAACTTTTTTCACATCACAAGTGGGTTTTTTTAGTTAACGAAAATTTTTTTATTGGTTAACAAGCAACTTTGTTTCATTTGTAACGAGAGCGGTGTATGTTTTTTTTAATAAGAATAAAAAGAATCCTTTTGTTATCTTTGAAAATATTGAAAATAACTGAATTAAAAAAATTGGTTTGATATGTTTTGATAGGTGTGGCGATCGGAAGTGAAGTGTCAGAAAAATTAAAAAATCCATGGAATGGGTTGATATTTAGTTTTTAGGAATATAATTATAATATAATATTTATAAAATTATTATTTTGAAAATTCTATGTATCAATTTCAAGATATGATTATTTAGGAAATTCAATTGAAAATAATCGTTTTTTCACAATGATAAATGTAATTGTTTTATAATTTTCCAACTAATGAAAAGATTTTCGAGTAAACAATATTAAAGAGAAAACATATGACACCAAAAAAGAAAGTAGATTCTCTAAGATAAATCTTTTTGGACATTCATTTTAGATCTGAAAATTGAAAATATATAATATAAGTAACATGTGCTTAAAAAAATAAAGTATATCGTTTACAAAGAAGAAAAAACTAAAATCAATTCGTTTTTTTTTTTTCAATTTTGAATAAATTAGGATAAATAATTTTTTATTTCATACATAATGAATTTAAAAAATTGTTCTTTCCTATGATATAGATCATCTTAATTTCTTTTTTCCAATTTCTTGATTGATTTATATGAAATGATTAAAAAATATAATATCAAATTTATTATTTGATAAGTTTTATTATTATTCCTTGATATTTTAAAATATTTAAAAATATCCAAATGGTTTAATATGCGAATGGCTTATAAAATTTTACAAAAAAGCTTAAAATAAATTATATTTTTCATATAACATGTCTCAGATTTGAAAGAAAATATCATTTATTTTATATCTTAAATCCTGCACATAGAATTTTATTTTTTATTCAAAATTTATAATCAATATATCATATAACATTTAATTAATTGGTTTATTTTGTGATCCATGGATTTTTTAAGTTTTATTTCAATTATTTGACACTTCACTTCCGATCGCCACACCTATATGTTTTGAAGAATCGTATAATTTTTTTCAATTTTTGTGAAAAATCATTTTGTCTATGGTGGTTACTTGCAATTTTTGATATTAAATGTAGAACAAAAATGAGGTATTTATAAACTTTTTGTTGATCTTCAATAATAGTTATAGATTTATAAATGTTACTTTTGTTCATTTATATTTATGAAATTTTATTATCCCAGTAAATTGAATGAAAATCCTCCAGAAATAAGGCTGGCCATCATTGATGCATATCTTAATTGTATTAGTAATAATTTCAATCATTGTTAATTCATCATTTAAAAAAAAAAGATTTTGTCCCATTAACAAGTAAAAAATTTATGTTTATTTATTTATCTGGGTAAAAACAGCTATCAATGAAAGTAAATATCACTATTATTGCAGCATTTGCTACTAACAAAGCAAGAGCAAAAATAAAAATAATTCTTCTCCCATTATCTTCTTTCGAATCATATATGAATGGATAATCAAATTGATTAAAGTCATAAATTACTGATTTATTTCCGATAAAAGGAAATACAAAATCATCGCTAAATATATTCCTTATAAAAAAGGAGTTTCCAGTTGAAAATACCATGGCAATTTTTATATTATCTTGTCCTTCATTAACTAGTTTTAATGTATAATTTTTTGTTTGAAAATGTAATGCTTGTAAATTATTCTCTGAAGTAAAAGGCCCATATTTTTCAATTTCGTCTTCTGAATTTATTGCCTCAACATCCATATAGAGATAATCAGGCCA